>SZWC01013580.1:22257-40487 GCA_023375785.1 Penium margaritaceum | reverse complement strand
AGATGTCTCTGCTGACAACCTTGTTACGACGGGTCCCAGGGTAAGTTCTTTTTTGTACGCGCACTCTCTCACTTATGTGTAGTATGACCTCTCGGTTCGCGTACATGCTCTTGTAGATGACAGAATTGGCGGATGTTGACAATGGCCGGAGTGTGCGATGGAGGGTATATCTTTTTTGTTATGTGTCCGTGACACGTAGTGACATGTGGCCTTGTTGCACACTCGCCGCACGGATGCATGTGTCTGATCAGAGGGTGCCTTTGGTGTTGATAGTTGCACTGTCACAACATGGCTGTAGTGCGAGCCAGTCCCATGATGCGTGGTTAAGGGAGGTCACAAATAGTGATTCTCACCGTTAAGAAGCAAGGCAGACTCTATGATTATGCTACTTAAAGAGATGCACCTGATTATGGTTGATGGTGCCCACACCCTTTTGTACTCTTTGGATGGGGAGCTTGGTTGGACTATTGAGTTAGCCTGTGTGACACCACCTAGACTACATGCTACTGGATTCTATGGCAGCTAACTTGTGAGAAACAGAAACATCTCGAGGTGTGGGCTCAAAAGATCTCATGATCGCATGTGGGCTCTCTTCGCCCTCCCCGTCGCTCCACCTTTTTGTGACTCTGGACTTGTCACTCTGCCATGACATTTGTTTGCTTCCATGGCGTTTATAAGACAACATCTTTTCACACTATCCATAGATTTTGGGCCGTGAGAGTGCCCATGACCTGGCAAACGTAGAAGTGGTTCTGTGCTTGACACCTACCGAACCACCTGCTGTCACAGTCCCTAGGGAAACCAGAAAGCAACAAAGGGAAAATTACAGCCAGCTGCTACATCCAGTAGAAGTTCACAGTAGTAGTGTATTCGAAGCAACTGTGGACTGCAGAAAGAGATGCGGGAACTACAACCCACAATAGCAAGCACCAACAGCTACAACACCTGCAGATCCACCACAAAGCCAACAACAACCATGGCCACATAGCAGCCGCCAAAGTCTATAGCACCAAAAACACCTCCACGATCACTGCATCAATCTCAGTAGTAGCACATCAACGTTAGCTACAGACTATAGCAGCGGCAGTTACAACAACGACTTGCAGCAGTGAGCGGCAGCAACCAGATTTGGTGAAGCTAAGCAACATTCAGAGACCCATACGTATGGTATCAGTGGTAGTAGTTGTGTGTTACAAAAGTAGTTGAAGGATGTTGTAACAATAGATACAACATTGCTTCAGCCAAAAAAACCAAAGAAACAGCGGTGCAACAACATGAGCAGCACGTTGCGGCATCAATAGCAACACCAACAGCGCAATGGAATACATAGTAGCCGCTGTATTGACTGTCATTGTTCAACTGCTATAGCCTTAACCTCAAAGTAGCAGTGGCAGCAGCAGCACAACAACCATAAACATAGCCTGGAACAACAGTAGCACCTAGAACAGCCAACATCACACTATAACAACAACAGTAGTTGTAGACGTGTAGCAGTAATAGGAATATCAACGCAATGGCCATTGTTGCACTACTGGCAGAACGAACAGCCGGCTACACATTGTAGCCGTAACAATAACTACAGTTGTGCAACTGCGATATCAACAACAACGTAGTGGCGGTCGCTAGACCATTGGTGACAATGATTTCCTACAACGTGTTGCAGCATCAAAAGTCTTGGCACAGCAGAGAAATCTGCAAAAATGGCAGTTGCGGGTTGTGGCAACAATCGCTACGATACAAAAACAACTACACCCAGATGCACCATAATCGCCAGTAGCCACTGTACCCGCAACGTCCGCCATGGGAACCACTTCGGTGGTTCTCAAAGTCACGCTATCGTGCTCCAAGGTCCTAGGTGTGGCATCACTTGGCGGCTATTGCCAGAATTAGTGCTGCACTTGGAGCAACGACGCTCCCATGTCCGAGACCACCTTGAAAACATCGTCGGAAAAAGCACACCCGAACCCAGTAAGCCCATATCCAAGTGCCACAAGAGGGACTTTAGCAACCACACAATGCCACAGCGGTGGAAGTCACTACAGCTAATTTCTATTTTACACTTTGTCAGAATGCCTTTGACCGCACACGTCATCTGACACGTGTTGCCGTGGCCATTGTAGACACGGTTGCCATAGTAGCCACTACATTTGCAGCTGCACCTAGAGCATTTGGTGTGCTTCCTTGATGTCAGCTGCACTAAGACTAACACTGAGGCCACAATCATAGTTGGGCCAGCTGCTATGACTGCTGCAGATATCAGTAGAGCATCATCAGTTATAGCCTTCATAATAGCGTATGTAGCATCTGCNCAACCACACAATGCCACAGCGGTGGAAGTCACTACAGCTAATTTCTATTTTACACTTTGTCAGAATGCCTTTGACCGCACACGTCATCTGACACGTGTTGCCGTGGCCATTGTAGACACGGTTGCCATAGTAGCCACTACATTTGCAGCTGCACCTAGAGAATTTGGTGTGCTTCCTTGATGTCAGAAGAACGTGCCACTAAGACTAACACTGAGGCCACAATCGTAGTTGGGCCAGCTGCTATGACTGCTGCAGATATCGGCAGAGCATCATCAGTTATAGCCTTCATAATAGCGTATGTAGCATCTGCCATAGTAGCAGCCGCTTCTACCATCTGTACCTCCGTAGAAGTGACCGTATCATTTGTTTCATCATCACCACCGGCTGCCACTAGTCTTGTCATAGCGGCCATCTTTGTACCAGCATTTCTCACCACTTTGGATGTACTACTAACCATTGGTACTCTTGCCTGAGTGGTCCCAGTTGCATCTACTGTGTCAGTCTTCTCTACTCATGCAGCTTCTATCCTATCGCTCCTCTGATTTGCAATCCTTCACCTTCTTCTCACTTGTAAGGATCTTTCGTCCATGCATTGCCTTCCTTGGTGCTATTTCCATGTTATCTATGCATTGGAAGTTTGTTTGACTTGGGTTTGGCTATCCTACAGCACTCTATATACGTGCCTACGACACTCCCAGTCTTCTCACGCCCACTAGGGCGGAACTCTGCCAAAACCTGTCCTGTACAGCCCGTCTCTTGTCACCATGCCTGGTGACGACGAGTCAGTTACAGCAGAGCTACAACGCTAGATTAAACCTTACCTGGAGGCTCAGCATCGTAAATCTCTCACTGTATGTATTCCTTTGTGGTTTGGGCGTGAGTGCGCAGGGCATGCCAGTGCAGGGAGTGGAGGCGACGCAGCAAAACGGCACGCACTCCCTAAGCCCTGCACGAGTGGTTGCCTCCATCCCGCTCGCATGGCCCATCTCCTTCTCTCTAGAGATTGACAGGCATCTCCTTCTGTCCGTTCTCCCATGCCAGACTTATTTCTAGCCCTCAACTAGAAGTGACATAGTTTAGGCTTTGTGTTGAAAAACATACTTGTGACCTAACACCTGGCTTGTGGGTAGGGAAATAGTATGTGACTTTCATAAGTGACTTAGGTTAGTAGATTCATGGGCAGAGCAAGCCCTTTCTCGCTTGATTAGGGGTTCCATGGGTTTTTTTTCCCTAGTTTGATTTACTCGCCGGTGAACCTTGCTCACTGGCCAACGGGTGGAGCTCAACAAGCAAGCTTCCACCCGGAACAACTCTATGTGCTGTTACTAGAGCTTCAGCCAGGTTTTTCCGCCATGGCTCCTTGAGAAATCCAAGGCAAGCATACTCCATGCTTGACCATTTCAAATGCCGTAAGTTACATTGGGTTTGTTGCAGTCTTCTCATGGTATCAGAGCTAGGCTAGACGTGAAACAAGGCGGATCGGGTCAGCGCCAAGCAAATGTGGGGGCGGCCAAGTGGCATGCAACTATAGATCCGTGTGGCTGCCACAAAGCAGGCCATGCAAGGGTCTAGGCACGTCAAACACACTCCCCTAGGCTGTGCACAAAGGATGGAGGCGGCAAAAGAGAGGGAAGTAACCCTAGAGGAGGAAGAGGGCAAGGGAGAGAGTGCCCAAGTGCCAACCCCACTCATCAAGGGTGACGGCGGGGTCTCCTGGCCTAGAAGGTCACAGCGCAGGTCCGAGACAGCCATGTAGGGATCCTAAGACCAAGAAAGGTAGTCCCCATTGAGGTTCGGGCTTGTGGCAGAAAACTGGACCCAAAGTGGGCCTGATGAATTGCTGCCAAATTTTTCTTCGGCAACAAAGCAAGGGAAGCAGAGCTCATACGACCTTTCTAGCTTCCCTCCAGCTAGTACGACACCGTGAGCGCATCAGCATATGTGCCAGGAGGGGCCGGTGCCACTGGAGCTAATGCCGGTGCTCAAGCCGGTACCGCTTCCACGAGGATGACTTGGTATGACATGAGCAAGGTCGTGTCCTACAAGGACTTGATGCTGTTGTTGTTTGGCGTGCGTGACTTCTTGGCATGGAAGGAAATCTTCCTTTCATGGGCAGCAGAGCACGGGCTTGAGGATTACTACCTGGCTCTGCCGCCCGATGCCAAGAACGAGCGGGTGCTCCTGCAAGCATTCAACGCTTTGGTCCACGCGCTTCCAGAGGATCAGCAATATTCGATTTGTTACTTCCGCTTTTCAGGCAAAGGGGAAGATTCCACCAACCCGCGCAACAAAGAGCCTCGTCCCCACAATGTGTGGCAGCACCTGACCACATAAAAGGAGGAGCAGGGGATGGCCCCAGTCATTGCTCTGCGTGATAAGCTTGGCAACCTCCGTCTTAGGCCAGGTGCACCGGTTGTCGAGTATTGGGATGCTGCCATGGACATTCGTCGATGCATCCTCGGCCTTGGCGCTTCCTGTACCATTCTTGAGTGGCTGGATCTGGTCCTCTTGTACCTTTCAACGCTGACTACTTCCGAAGCTGAAAGTCGTCAACATTGAGAGCACTAACATGGCCGAGGTGTTTGAGGAGTTACGAAACTACAAAGACATCCTCAAAAGGCAAGGCACGCGAAGATGAGGATGTCGTAGCAAGTACGTTCGTGCATCAGGGAGGAGGCATCCCTCCTCCATCGCACCAGCATACTGGTGGAGGAGGCCAAGGAGGCCGTGGAGGTGGAGGAGGACGAGGCGAACAAGGTGGCGGGGGGCGAGGACACTATCCGGGAGCAGGGAACCAGACTTGCAACTACTGTGGGCAGATAGGACACTACTGGTGCGCCTACCCGTCTCTCCAGCGCATCATGATACCCACGATGCAGCAGACACGCTCAGTAGCGGGCCAGCCACTGACATTGTTCTCTCATCCCACCTAGCATCTGTATCCTCCGGCATGGATGACTTCGGCGGTGATAGGACCTCGTGCGCTTGCACCCTTGGGGCGGCATCACTTGGTCCACCACAGCTAAAATCTCCCATGTACCCATCAGAGCTAGCTCCATTGCCATCATTGTATCAGGGGGCTGTCTTCATGCTCCCATCCATCAGTGCACCTGCCCCTGTTCCAACATGGGCACAGATGGTGTACATGGAGACGACCGAGCCATAGCAGCCATAAGCAATGCCACCAGGACCAGGGTGGAGTGTTTCCATGGACCTCTATCCACCTGAGCCGTGTGCTACCCCTCAGTCGACACGTCAGAAGTTTGGGTACACACATATCACCATATCACATGCATTACCCATGCATGAATGGCTGTTTGACACCGCTACATCGCATCACATGTCCCCGCATCGCCAGCTGTTCATCACTTTGCATGCCACGCTTGATGTCGAGGGTGTTATGACCTAGTGTAGGGAAGTGCTATTAGTCGAAGGTGTTGGAACTGTTGCTCTCCAGGCACCGGGTGTGGTGTTGTGGCTGACTGGTGTGTTATTTGTGCCTCTCTTGAAAGTCAACCTATTGTCCGAGGGGTAAATAGACCAACAGGCTAATGTGTTTGCACTAACATAGAAACAACTTTGTATGCTTTTTGATGTGCCTGGTGCTTTGCCGGCGGATGGGCCGTTGCACACTGACATAATGTACAAAATTGACCCTGTTCCCCTTTTGTCCACTCACAAGTGAACTGATCCCTAGTACACATTGTTACGGGCACAAACACTGCACACACAGACCTCATCCATCGACGCCTCGCACACCACAACAATGAGAATTTTGCTGATCTACTGAAACACATCCCAACACATGGTCTGCTTCCTGACGACTGTCCATATGCCCTCAAAGCAAACACTCATCTTGAGTGCCATGAAGGAAAGGCACAGAGACAGATTTTTCCTAGATCAGACAGTATGACCACAAGGCCCTTGGCACTTGTACATGCAACTCTGACAGGACCGATGACGTGGTCGCCTAGGAAAACATAAATTATAGTTATAATTGCCTCACCGATCGTGAGAGCAAGATTTTAGGAGGGGATTCCTCCTCAAAGTTGTGGGGTGATCCTCACAACGATCTTCACGTGCTAGTTGCATGAGAGACGAGATGGCAAGTGCCGGACCATCCAAGACCAACAACGGCAAGGTGGTGACAGCCTCACCACACGCCCTCAGCAAACTCCAAATATTGGGAGCCGCCGCCGTGAGCACGGTTGCCAGCCGAAAGGCAATCGTACTGCCTAAGCCGACCGACGCCAACCTCGGCAACACCGAAAATCGTGCGGAGGCCAGAAAAGTGCTCGATGAGCATGTTGACGTGCACGTGGGTGACCCCCACGCGATGGACGATGCGATGGAGGAGGATCTCTCGAAAGGGCACCCCGATGAAGAGCACAACGCTGACAATGACAAAGCTGACGAGGATCACGATCATTGCATCAACGTACGGCGAACTCAAGCCGATTGCTCAGGAAGGGTAAGGCGCTCATTGCATCGCCTAAAGCTGCCGATGGCAGCAAGACTGCCGAGAGCGGGAAGGGCGCTGAAAGCAGCCACACGGGAAGTTCCTGCGAGAGCAAGCCGGACGACGTCGCCGTGAAGGCAATTCGCGATGACCGCCGCAAGCTTGCGCAGTTTGCTACCAAGGCGGCGGCCGTAGTCAAGGTTGCCACCGACAATGGAGGTATGGCACCACTCGTAGGAGTGGGGACGGAACCCCCTTCCTACAATGTGGCCGCAAAGGGACAGCGCAGCAGCCACTTGAGCATCAACATGGACGACAGTCTCCTCCAAAAGGTGGGACTCCTTCGAGGCGCGTACGACGAACCATACCCTCCTGCAGTGGGTAAAGGTGCACGGACAAAGTGAGGCCCTAGAGGCTACCATCGATGCTGTGACGACATCAAAGCTCAAGTTCACTTTTGCCAACCTGCTGGCTCACGTTGGGTAGAGCATCACGGACCTCGACCGTGATCGCTTGGCTCTCCATGAGGCAAGTCGCCGATGCAACGACCTCGACAAGGCGTTGCAGAGCGTGACCTAGGTGTGGATGCAACAGCAAGCGCAGCACGCCGCAGCTGCAGATGCCACTGCCAGTTGCAGCGACAACTTGCCTACCTTGAAGACTTCGAAACCGGTCATGAACACGTCCTTCCTCCACAGTGTGGAGATCCTTCGAAAGGGCGTGAAGCTGACCGACTGGCTGAACCGCATGGAGCACGTCCTATGCGTCCACAAGGCTCCACTCTGTCAGTGGGGTGACCTTTCCACGACGCGACTTGAAGACAGGCTCTTCAAGTACGTGGTCAAGGAGTGGAATGCTTAGAGACCTCATCTTGGGTGGCAACCCATGTCGTGGGAAGCCTTCTGTGCAATCATGCGTAAGAAGTGTTCCCAGCGTGAGGAGGCGCAGCGCGCCTTCCACAAGATCAAGGACTCTAGGCAGCTAGCCAACTCGCTTGAGGCCTACTTGAGCGAGTTTACCGCGCTCGTGGAGGAAGCCAAAAGCTTCACCGAGAGTGTGGATACTCAAACCTTCAAGCACCCAAAGTGGTTGCTGCTGGAGTACTTACGCAATGGTCGTGCCAGCGAGAAGCTGAAGGACAAGACCACCATGACCGCAACGGGCCAAGCTTGGACAAGCTGGAGGGCGTTGCGAGACTACATGAGCGAAGTGTATTTGGCGAACCCGAAGCAATACTCATATGCATGGCCAAACGTGTGTGCACAGCAAAGCCACGATGCACGCATGGATGTTGCGGGGGCTGGAGGGCAGCCGGGCAGCGGGGTGGGGTCAAGGGCAAGCAGCCGGCAAACCCCTCAGCCAAGAGGACTGGTGGGAACAAGCCCCCCAACCACAAGCTTGGCTGCAACAATGACGAGCTACATGTGGCGCGGGAGCGTCGTAACACGACCTTCTGCGAGGGACTCTACCACAACTGCGTACAGCCCGAGCACTTCAGGGCTCACTGTGTGACACAATTCTGGCACATTGGTTGGTGTCACCACCACTACGCAGGTTCGGTCATGCAGCTCGTCTGGTGATGCAAGATCTAGTGGGCAATGTCGATCAGCAAGTGAAGAATGAGGTTCAATGAGAGAAGAGAAAACAACGGAGAAATTTGAACTCATCAAAAACTCAAATTGTTTAACATCCTCGTTTGAAAACATGAAACCACACTCGTGATGCAGTTTTTCCCCTGAGTGGTCCCCACTAACGTCACTCAGGGGTGGGAAAAGCCCGCCCCACGGCCTTGTCGTTTACCACGGCTGGGCCCATTGCCGCGACCGCGACCTTGTCCACGGCCCTATCTGCGGCCTCCTATTGCACCCTCCCCACAAGGTGCTGCTGCTGCGGCCAACGGCATGGCCTCTCCTCAAGGCATTGAGCCCTGAAGTGTCTTGGCTGCATGCAGTTGTGGTAAAGTCCCTGGCGGAAGGCCAGATTACGACGCTCATGCGCCACATGCAGCTCGTTATCGTTGTGGCCACGCTTGTGGTTGGGGGGCTTGTTCCCTCCAGTCCTCGTGGCTGAGGGGTTTGACGGTTGCTTGCCCTTGACCCCATTCCACTGCCCGGCTATCCCTCCAGCCCCTACAGCATCCATGCGTGCATGGCGATGTTACTATACATGAACGTTTGGCCATGCATACGAGTCGTGCTTCCTGTTCTTCGAATACACTTCGCTCATCTAGTCTCGCAACGCCCTCCAGCTTGTCCAAGCTTGGCCTGTGGCGATCGTGATGGTCTTGTCCTTCAACTTCTTGCTGGTAAGATGATCGCTCAAGTTCTTCAGCAGCAAGCACTCTCGGTGAAGCTTTCGGCTTCCTCCACGAGCGTGGTAAACTCACTCAAGTAGGCGTCAAGCGAGTTACCCAGCCGCCTGAAATCCTTGATCTTGTGGAAGGTGCGCTTCGCCTCCTCACACTGGGAACACTTCTTACACACGATTGCACAGATGGCTTCCTATGGCATGGATTGCCACTCAAGATAAGACCTCTGCGCACTCCACTCCTTGACCACATACTTGAAAAGCCTGTCTTCAAGTCACATCATGGCGAGGTCACCCCACTGACTGAGTGCAACCTTGTGGACGCGTAGGACGTGCTCCATGCGGTTCAGCTAATCGGTCAGCTTCACGCCCTTCCGAAAGATCTCCACACTATGGAGGAAGGACGTGTTCATGAACGGTCCCCAAGTCTTCGAGGTAGGCAAGTCATCGTTGCAACCGGTAGTGGCATCTGCAACTGCGGCATGCTACGCTTGTTGTTGCATCCGTACCTAGGTCATGCTCTGCAACGCCTTGGTGAGGTCGTTGCATCGGCGGCTTACCTCATGGGTGGCCAGGCGCTGCAGCTGGCGATCACGGTCAAGGTCCCTGATGATCTGCCCAATGTGGGCTAGCAAGTTGGCAAAAGCGAACTTGAGCTCTAATGTCGTCAGAGCATCGACGACAGCCTCTACGGCCTCGCGTTGTCTGTGCACCTTTACCCACTGCAGGAGGGTACGGTTCACGTACACGCCTCTAAGGAGTCCCACCTTTAGGAGGAGCCTGTCGTTTGCGACGATGCTCAAGTGGAAGCTACCCTGCCCCTTTACGACCACATCATAGGAAAGGGGGTCCGCCCCCACTCCTTTGAGAAGTGTCGTACCTCCACTGTCAGTGGTGATCTTGAGTCGGCCCGCCGCCTCGGCAGCAAACTCCACAAGCCTGCGGCGGTCATTGCGAATTGCCTTCGCGGTGACGTCGTATGGCTTGTTCTCGCGGGAAATTTCCGCGTGGCTGCTTTCAACACCCTTGCCGCTCTTGGGAGACTTGTTGCCGTTGGTAGCTTCGGGCGATGCGACGAGCGCCTTACCCTTCTCAGGCAATTGGCTTGAGTTCACCATACGTCTATGGCGATGATCAAGACCCTCGTCACCTTCGCCATCGTCGTCGTCGTGCTCTTTGTTGGGGTCCCCCTCTGGGAGATCCTCCTTCATTGTGGCGTCCGTTGCGTGGGGTTTGTCCAAGTGCGCCTCATCGTGCTCGTCGAGTACTTTTCCGACCTCCGCACGCTTCTTGGTGTCGCCGAGGTTGGCGTCGGTCGCCTTAGGCGGTACGATTGCCTTTAGAATGGCAACCATGATCGCGGCAACGGCTCCCAATAGTTGGAGTCTGCCAAGGGCGTGTGGTGAGGCCGTCACCACCTTGCCCTTGTTGGTTCAAACGGTCCGGCACTTGCCATCTTGTCTCTCGTGCAACTAGCACGTGAAGATCATTGTGAGGATCACCCCACAACTTTGAGAAGGAATCGCCTCCGAAAAACTTGCTCTCACGATCAGTGAGGCAATTATAACTTTACTTTATATTTTCCTAGGCCCCCACATTGGCACAAGGGCGTAGATTTTGAAACTAGTCTTCCTACGCCGTGACTCACGGCAATTGGTAGCGACTAGAATCTAGGAAAACAGAAAATTACAATACATGGAAATGACAAGAAGTGTGAGTACCGCTCACAAAGTTACGGCAAAGAGTAGGAGGGGAATTACAACAATTCCTAATAACTCTTTCACTCCCTCTTCTAACTTCTTCCCTTCCTCCTGTCTTCTTGTCTTCCTTCGCCTCCTTAGGAGTCTTCTCCGGGCATCTCGCGCCCCTTGACGGCGTCCTCCTTAAGCCGGCAGCATTGGAGAACCCGCCAAAAGTCCTCAAGGTGTCGATCTCCCTCTTTTTAGGGTGTTCTCAGGCCGTGAGAGCCCCTGGATTTGGGAAGAAATGCTATCCTAATTTTTTGTTGAAGGAGGGAGGAGGGAACCTTAGAAATGGAGGCAAATTGATGGTTTTGGGGATGGACACTCCCCATCCGTCCAAGAAAAATCCACCTAGCTCCCTCGGGTGAACAAGAAGCTCAAAGAAGTTGGGAGGTTGAAATAGAGCTCTTCAAGAGCTTTCAAACGCACTTTTCGGCGCTTGAAACTGATCAGTATGGACGCCGTTTTCCCCATTGGCATTTCTGCTGCTTCTTGTAGCTGCCGGCGGCGCTTTACATAAGGCGTAGCCGCCATTTCCGTCGAAGCCTTAGTCGCGGGGGTCGTTTGGCTCTAAGAACCACTGTAACGGGCCGTGTCTCCAGCTCCTGCTCTGAAATCATCGTCGTAGTTTACCCCCTTCGCAGGATTGAGGGGTAATCGTCATGAACGACCCAGAGCAGGGAGACTGTATTATTTCCAGTCTCCGGAGGCCCATTTCCGTTTTTAACCTTACCGATGGTTTTGGGACTCAAACCGGGGGTTTTCATCTCAAAATCATGCATTGACACGAGTTTTCCGGTTCCAAAACTCATAGTTTGTCAAAAAAAACTCGAGTTTCATTTTTTATGCGTCGGCTCAAAATCGTCACGAGCGAGGCACAATCAGTTATTTTGCGCAGACATTTCCCGTTCACTTCCCTCACTCCTTGCTCTCACCCTTGCTCCCCCTATCCCTCGTCCTCACTTGCTCGCTTGCAAGGAGGGCGAGGGCGGACGAGGGCACGAGGCCATGAGGCCTCGCCATGAAGGCCCTCGTGGCCCCTCAGCCGCCGATCGGGCTGAGGCTGCGATCGGTGGCTGGCGGCCGGCTGGCAAGTGGCCGGCCGGTCACTTGGCCGGCCGCCGGCAAAGTGCTGGCCATCGGCCAGCCCTCGCTGACGCGAGGGGTGGTGCGCAACCACCCCTCGCTTCGTCGAGGAGGGAGGGCCGAACCAGCCCTCCCGGTACATTCCTCCCCACTTGTTATGAACCGTCTTGGTTCATGAACAACAAGCAGGATTGTCAGTTGTGAGTTGTTAACATTCTGAAAGAAAATTAATCATTTTAATCACTGTACGATTGTCACTGGCGACAACTACGCCATTCGGTTGCTTGTACTTCAGGCCAACCTGTCGGGTGAAGCCAAGGCTAACAAAGGAGTCATCTCCTCCAGTGTTAGCAAGTACGTTCACGAGACCGCCAGCTAGGTGTCCTTTGAACTACATCGTCGTGTTGCCTCCACTCTTCCGAGTGAACAGGCTTGACGATGACAAGCCGAGTTTGTGATAAATACGGAATCTAGACGGCGGATGCCGCAAGTCCCATGATTCACCTACTCTAGTCCACATCTTGTGTCCACACGTGAATCCGGCTAGCACCTTCCATTCTTTGAAATTCACTACGTCAAAGTCGTCGACTAAAGCTACCACGAATGTCATTGAACTCATCACTTTGAGTGTGTTTGCTTCAATCACTACGTGACACAATTCTCGCACATTGGTCGGTTTCGCCACCACTAAGTAGGTTTGGTCATGCATCTCATCCGGTGATGCAAGATTTAGTGGGCAATGTCGAACAGCAAGTACAGAATGAGGTTTATTGAGAGAAGAAAAACAACAGAGAAATTTGAACTCGTCAAAAACACAAGTGTTTAACATCCTTGTCTGAAAACATGAACCCACACTCGCGATCCAATTTTACCCCTGAGTGGTCCCCACTAACGTCACTCTGGGGTGGGGAAAACCCGCCCTGCGGCCTTGTCCTTTACCAGGGCCGGGCCCATTCCCGTGACCGCGATCTTGTCCGCGGCCTTGCCCGCAGCCTCCTTCTGTACCCTCCCCACGAGGTGCTGTTGTTTCGGCTAACACCATGGCTTGTTGTCCACCCCCAACAGCCTCAGGGCACTGAGCCCTGAAGTGTCCGGGCTGCATGCAGTTATGGCAGAGTCCCTTGTGAAAGGCCGTGTTACGACACTCCCGTACCACATAGAGCTCGTCATTGTTGCGGCCACGCTTGTGGTTGGGGGGCTTGTTCCCACCAGTCCTCTTGGCTGAGGGGTTTGCCAACTGCTTGTTCTTTATCCCACCCCGCTGCCCGGCTATCCCTCGAGCCTCTGCAGCATCCATGCGTGCATCGCGGTCTTGCTGTGCACACACGTTTGGCCGTGCATGTGAGTAGTGCTTCGGGTTTGCCGAATACACTTCGCTCATGTAGTCTCGCAACGCCTTATAGCTTGTCCAAGCTTGGCCTATTGCAGTTGTGGTGGTCTTCTCCTTCAGCTTCTCGCTGGCAAGACCATCGCGCAAGTACTCCAGGAGCAAGCACTCTGGGTACTTGAAGCTATGGGTACCATCGCTCTCGGTGAAGGTTTTGGCTTCCTTCACGAGCGCGGTAAAGCCTCAAGTATGCCTCAAGCGCATTACCCAGCAGCCTGAAGTCCTTGATGTTGTGGAAGGCGCGTTGTGCCTCCTCACGCTGGGAACACTTCTTACGCATGATTGCACAGAATGCTTCCCACGGCATGGGCTGCCACTCAAGATGAGGCCTCTACGCACTCCACTCCTTGACCACGTACTTGAAGAGCCTTTCTTCAAGTCGCATTGTGGGAAGGTCGCCCCAGTTACTCAATGGAGCCTTGTGGATATGCAGGACGTGCTCCACGCGGTTCAGCCAATCGGTCAGCTTCAAGCCCTTCCGGAAGGTCTCCACACTGTGGAGGAAGGATGTGTTCATGACCGGCCCCAAAGTCTTTGAGGTAGGCATTTCGTCGCTGCGACCGGGAGTGGCATCTATAACTGCGGCGTGCTGCGCTTGCTGCTGCATCCGTACCTGGGTCATGGTCTGTAACACTTTGTCGAGGTCTTTGCATCGGCGGCTTGCCTCATGGGCGGCAAGGCGTTGCAGCTGGCGATCACGGTCGAGGTCCGTGATGCTCTGTCCAACGTGGGCCAATAGGTTGGCGAAAGCGAACTTGAGCTCTGATGTCGTCAGAGCATCGGCGATAGCCTCCATGGCCTCGCGTTGTCCGTACACCTTTACCCACTGTAGGAGGGCAAGTTTGTGTACACGCCTCCAAGGACTCCCACCTTTTGAAGGAGCATGCCGTCCGCGACGATGCTCGAGTGGGCGCTGCCCTGCCCCTTTGCGGGCATATTGTAGGAAGGGGGGTCCGCCCCCACTCCTCTGAGTGGTGACGTACCTCCACCGTCGGTGGTGATCTTGAATCGGCCCGCCGCCTCGGCAGCAAAATCCACAAGCCTACGGCAGTCATCGCGAATTGCCTACGTGGTGACGTCGTATGGCTTGTTCTCACGGGAACTTCCCCCGTGGCTGCTTTCGGCGCCCTTGCAGCTCTCAGCAGTCTTGCTGCTATTGGCAGCTTCAGGTGATGCGGCGAGCGGCGGCTGGCGCGATTGGCGGCTGGCAGCTGGCCGGCTGGTGGCTGGCCGGTCACTTGGCCGGTGGCGGGCCGTCCAGCTGGCCGGCAGCCAGTTGGCCGGCGGCCAACGAAGTGCTGGCCGTCGGCCAGCCCTCACTGACGCGAGGGGTAGTGCGCAACCACCCCTCGCTTCAGCGAGGAGTGAGGGCTTAACCGGCCCTCCCGCTACAATACGCCAAAGTAAAAAGTATTTGCGTTAAACATGTTGTTGGCTTCATTGTCGTAGGTATGAACATCATCAGGTTTTGGGTCAAAACGACACCTTTTGCAAATGTCTCAACTTATTAAGAAACACAACGGGTTTTTCGTTTGGACGATTTTGACGTTTGGACCTATACTCAGCCAAACCCATGGCGTTGATCCATGACGAAGGCAAGGGGCCGACAGGCTCACCTCTTCCTCCGGTGTCATGAGTCCTCGGTCACTTTTCACTTGCGATTGACGAGTTTCATTGGACGCAGGTGAGACACACCACTAACAACAGCGTCATACTGATGTGTTTTAGGAGATTGCGGAGTTAGTAAGGGGACGCTCAAGGACCTCAAAGCAGAAACTAAGAGGACCAGATTGAGTTGTACCATATGTTCAGCAATCTACAACCTACTGAGTATTTTGGTCTCAGCACCCCCATCACAGGTTGAAACTTGGAACAAGGAGGAGAACGATGATGGAACACGTGAGGACCATATTAATGTTTTAAGAAGCGCGTTCATGAATTGCGTCTAGGTTCACAACCTCTTACCCTACTGTCTTCTTGCCGTCAGGATTAGCCACATTGTTCAAAAGTGTTCACATTTGGCAGCATTTCTCTCACTGGTGATTTCCCTATACCTTACCCACCATCTCTTGAGCATGTGGTCATCCTCCCCATGGAGCGACAATAAAAGGACTTCGAGACACGTCCAGCTCCTTATGATAGTGACAAGGGCTTCAACTGATGGAAGACCCCCATTCAGGTGTGGGTCAACTGAGGGCGTCTTGTGTTACTACCACAGCCGGTACCAAACCTGTGACTCATACCAGGTCCAAACAGCAGCAAGAGCAATGTGCGGTCTGCTCTACGCCATTTTGCGGGATAGGATCGAATTGTTAATTTTTTTAGGTGAGGCCAAGACTGGGACGAGAGCAGACATGTGCCAGGGCGGGGAACTAGCCCTAACACTTGTTTCTATGAAGACCTGAGCTACAAGGGGGGCTCGATTGTGTGAGTTCTACTACCTTCACAAGGGTCTCACGGAGCTCACAACAGGCTACTAGTGGCACGCCATGCACCTTTGTACATGCCTTGGGACTGATGACGGGACGGAGCTATGGACACTCGATGTCATCATGATGGGGACACATTTGGACCATGTGAAATTCTTCACGGGCTTTGGTCTTGTGGCCCTCTCTAAGCTTTCAGAGTCATTGTGAATGTTTCCAGTGTCTCATGAACTTTTTTTTAAGTGTTGTCTCCGATCTTCAGAGTCCACTTGATGCAATAGTGAAGGCGACCTCTGCTACGCCTTTGTCTTGTTTCGCCGGTCCCACCTCCACCACTTCCTCCTCCTCCTCTATCCCAAGCATCCAAACTTAGGACGTTGTTGTACATACATGAAGGAAGACAGGAAAAAGAGAAATAGCATGTGACACTAACATTAGCAATAGACAGCAAGCAGTGGAAGTGAGCGTTCTTTCCACTACCACAACTATGGAGGTGCTCAACGCTACATGGAGTAAAAGGAGCTCCTTGATTGGCTTAGGATCAAACGTGGCCTCCATGTGGCACATGCGTAGCAAAACTCCTCCAGTCACATGTACGTGGGTTTCGTTATGACCACAACTATAGCAGAAGCAACCCAATTATGAAGCAACAGCGGTGATCTGGATCCACGGGATTGCACGATCATGGAGTTTTATCAGCTATTGGTACTCAACACGCAAAGAGGTATGCTGTCATAATCGGGTGGTACCCATACAATTTGCCAAACTATGTCTGTTTCTTGTGATGATGCTTGTAGGACAGTTCAGGTGGCTCATGATGAGGATAGACTTAACAGTACCAACCAACGCAACGAGTCACAAATTTGTGCTTTCCTTCATTGTTTTGAGTCCCCTATTGAGCGTTTAGTAGAAACAGAGTATTCTGTGGCATGTTGCTCAGCGTGGAGTCTTGTCGTGGACCGAATGGCACTTGGACCATTGATGCTGGTACCACCCATCACATGACCTGTCGTTATAGTGACTTCATCGTACTTGGTCCAAGTGGGTCCAGTCGGTCCGATCGCACAGGGTCACATCAGTCATTGCTTGTCCATGGGATTCTAGTATTGCGCTCTGATGGTCTTGCTGGCCCTTTGTACATTTCCAATGTTCTCTTTGTTCTTACTCCTGAGCTTAGCTTGCTGTCTGTTTGTGCATGCACTAAGATGGATCTTACTACTAGGCACTTTGTTGAATCTGCAACAGTGACTAATCCTGACAACCATAGCATTATTCTTCGTGCCTCCATTTTTTGTAACTTGTATCGTGTGTCCGGTTGCAACCCCTTCATCAATATTTTGCAAGTGTGTTTATCACTGGTATTCTCTCTCCTTAGCACCAACACCTATGGGATCACTGCCTTTGCCATGTGAGCTTGAACACTCTTTTCAAGCTCATTCTGAATCAGTGGGCCTCTCGGTCTTCATGTTGCTTCCTCTGAGAAGCCACCTAAGACCAATTGTCTCTTCTACGTCCAAGGTTTTAATACATCATTATCGTTATCCTGACTCTCCTACATCATTGCGTCCACTAGAGTTGGTCGACTCGGACCTCCTTGGTCCCCTCGCAGTCGAGTCCCTCTGAGATCGGGGTTGATATGTTCTCATCATGAGTGATGAAGTCCCGGATGCGGTGGGTCTACAACCTCATCCAAAAAAAACTGATGGTGTCCTAGTGGCCCGCATGTGGATGGTTATTGCTAAGTGTGAATCTTATCACACTATTCACACGTGTTGCTCGGATCATGGTGGCGAGTTCTTAGGCCAGATGGACACGTTCTTTGCTGAAAATGGTGTTTATCACCAGCTCTCTTCCCCTGCTACACTACATTAGAATGGTGTGTCTGAGCACTTAAAGCACACCATGGAGGATGCGGTCAACAACATGCAGTCTGAATTGTTTTCACTAGTCCTTTACATTTGAGGGCTTCTCCTACATATCATGGGTGTGGAACTGCTTTGTTGCATGGCCCTCTTCTAGACCATGTCATGTTGTTCGAGTGTTGGCCTGGCCATCATGCCAATTTCCATCTTCCTTGTGTTTGGGGATCCCCAGCTTGTGTCTGGTACACCAAGGACCAACAAGGATCCAACGTCACACCTCAGGGTTGACATCACCCTATAGTCAAAGGCCTTGCATGGCCTGGCTTGGTCGGTCCCTGCTTGCCATTGCTTTGTCTCACAATGCTCTCTTCTTTTAGGCTCTCCCATATCGTGACCTGTTCGACATCCTCTCACTTGCCGCTGACTATGTTCCCACCTGTGTGGCTTCACGGTGGATGGTGGATTCTAGTCCTTTGGATGGGTTCATCTAGGCATCCTTACTTGTGGTCTTGACTCGGGTTGCAGACGATTTAGCCATTTTGGTTGTGGGTGTAGAAGCCTCATCAATTCCCTATAGCACAACTTGTCTGATACTAGTGTGAGTCTCCTCTTGTACATTTCATTCAATGCTAACGCTAGTCCCCTTCGGCAT
>SZWC01013580.1:1570-19717 GCA_023375785.1 Penium margaritaceum | reverse complement strand
ATCACATTCAATCAACTCAAAGAAACAATTAATATCAAAATCCAAGAGCAGTAGGGTAATATCACGGCCTACTTGGTGCTTGTTGCGGTGCTCTGCAACTTTTCTGCAGTTGCTAGATTTTTCAGAATGGACTAGCTTTGAGCTCGATTTGCATGTTTTGCAATGTGTGTTCACCGATCAATGCCAAACCTGTGAATGTGACTGGTCCTAGCGTTTTTCTTGAGATTGTGCATCTCTAGGTCCAAACGGTGTTCCATTTGGATGCCGCTGCACAGAGTTGCGGCTTGAATTGTGGTTTATGGCTGATTCTTGGTCAAAGGGACACGGTGGTTGACATACAAAGTATGTCAACCAGCGTGCCCCGCAGCAGGTATTCATGCTGTGTGCTTGAAACTTGTTCTTTCTTTGTGATTTTGTAAGCTATTGGAACTTATGATACTTTGCGTGCGTGCTTAATCTACGCCTTTTTGTTCCTTCCACCTGATTCCTTGGTAGTCCGTTAGTGAAGTGGACATTTTCACCACGTCAGTGAAATCAAGGTTAGATATCTTCCTAGAATTTTCCTCGGACCGCAGAAATCCACGATCTACAACGGTCGAAAGAGATCGATGACCAGCCTGTTATGCCGAACGGAGCGTAGATGGTGAACATGTAGAATTTACGAGGAAGAACAAGAATTATAATTTGAGGCACTTGAGCAATTCATAATTAGCGGTAAGTGTACTTCGATGACAAGTGTCATATGATCGAACACACGAATACAAGTATCGAGTTACGAATGAGGCATAGTCGGGGTCGTTGGGTCGATTGTCGAGCGACGCGTGCGCAGTCGCGTCCTGTGTGGTCAAATTCAAGACGGTCCGCCGAGAAATTGGGGGCTTCAAGAATCGACGGTAAAGATGCGGTATGCATCTTTAAAAATCCATATTTGTCTCGGTGCATCGAGAAGTCGACCGAAAGGTCCTGATACTTTTGTCGTAGTTTCGCGAGAGTGGTTGAAGTTGTCGGAAGGTTTGGGAAGATTCGCTGAGGGCGGGGGCAATTGGTCGGTTTGCCCTTGACCATCGGAGTGAATATTGCGGTCCCGCGACGCGATTGGCTATTTGTGTAATAACAGAAATGCCCAATTGGCAAGATTAGGGACTTGTGTGTAAGACAGCTCCTAGCGATGCTGTTGCCAGCGTGGCAGTACAAGCCAGCCAGCTCACTCACTAGCACACACAGGTGTAGGTGAGAACAGCAAGGGGTTGGCTAGGGACACAAACACAAGTGTCAGAAGCTGCAAATGTTGAAATGTGCAGAGAGAGATGACAACTGAGGTCTGGACAACCTAAATAGCGTCATGGTCCTAGTGCACACACACACGGTGCACAAGGGCGCTATTATCTAGCAGGATAAAACAGTGGCAAAAACACGGTTTTGGCCATAATTCCCTGCAGACATGTNGTAATGACAGAAATGCCCAATCGGCAAGATTAGGGACTTGTGTGTAAGACAGCTCCTAGCGATGCTGTTGCCAGCGTGGCAGTACAAGCCAGCCAGCTCACTCACTAGCACACACAGGTGTAGGTGAGAACAGCAAGGGGTTGGCTAGGGACACAAACACAAGTGTCAGAAGCTGCAAATGTTGAAATGTGCAGAGAGATGAAAACTGAGGTCTGGACAACCTAAATAGCGTCATGGTCCTAGTGCACATACACACGGCGCACAAGGGCGCTATTATCTAGCAGGATAAAACAGTGGCAAAAACACAGTTTTGGCCATAATTCCCTGCAGACATGTCAGAACGACGAGCCGTTTGAACCAGAACGGCCGCACCAATGCGATCTACGTCCTGATATGCTGCACGCCTGTGTGCTCTGGCACAGCAGGAGTCTAGAAAATACGAAAGTCTTCTGGGCGCCCGTTGCCGCCGGCCGCCAGCCTTCTGCCACCGTCGCCAGTCTCAAGGATCTGCACGTGAATGGACATGAGCCGAGGGGTCACCGTAAGCTGTGTAAGACACACACAACAACACTCCCCCATGACCGGAGGGCGAAACACGTCCATGCACATGCAGACACTGAAACTGTACAGAGCAAGACGCGCACAGCCGCTGCAGGCAGTAGTCACAACACATGCAAGGTGGCACACGAGGAATCAACCTGTAACAGGGATGGGGCAAAGTCCAACGGAATGAGTGGCCGCATGAAACTTCGAACGACCCAGAGCCTTGGTCAGGAAATCCGCGCACTGCCTGTCAGTGCTCACGTGGATGACTCGGATCTCACCACCATCAACCAGATCACGCACAAAGTGGTGCTCGACATTGATGTGTTTTGTGCGGGCATGGAACACACCTGAGTTCTTGGCGATGGCCTCCGCGCTCATGTTGTCACACTGGAGGACCACGGGAGGAATAGACTGACGCAGTTCACGCAACAGACGGGCGAGCCAGACACATTCCGCTGCACCGCGGCTTATGGCAACATACTCTACCTCAATGGTGCTGCGTGCGATGCAGCCCTGCTTCCCACTTCTCCATGACACTGCAGTGCCTCCAACGAGAAAGATGTAGCCAGTGCGGCCCTTGCCGTCTGGACTCCACGCCTATTCACTGTCTGTGTACCCATCGAGCACAACTGACACCTGCTCGCGAAAGCACAGACCGAAGCGTGTGGTGGACAGGATGTAGCGCACACACCGGACTGCGGCCTCCAGTGTTCGCTAGCGTGGAGCCTGCGAGAACTGGGCGAGCAGGTTGACAGTGAAGGCAATGTCGGGCCGTGTCGTGGTGGCCAATTACATGAGTGAGCCGATGACTCGCAAGTACAGGGTCACATCGACCGGCTCCCCCAGGTCAGCTGGGTCATCCACCTTCAGGGCGGACTGCCCCTCAGGGGTCATGGGTGTGGAGGCCGTGCGAACGGCTGCAAGAAGGTTGGCAAAGCGCTCCCCCACAGTCTCCGCGTGCGGAGACTGTGGGGGCGGACACGGTCGCACACGATCTCCATCCCCAAAAAAACAGAGGCCTCACCAAGGTCTTTCATCTTGTAGGCCGAGGTGAGAACGGCCTTGGCAGCATTCACTGCTTCCAGGTCGGGCGAGGCGATCAAAAGATCGTCCACGTAGACGAGGATGGCAGAAAGCGGTGCTTGGGACTGTGAGAGAAACAAAGATGGGTCAGCATCGCTCTGAACGTACCCAGCTCGTCTCAGCGTGCTTGTGATCTCCTGATTCCAACAGCGAGGTGACTATTTCAGGCCGTACAAGGCCTTCCGCAGCCGGTACACACGACCGGTACCATCCTCAAAGCCGTGAGGCTGGACCATGTAGATTTCCTCAAGGTCCCCGTTCAGGAATGCGTTGTTGACATCCATCTGGTGGAGTTCCCAGTCGTGCTGTACCACCTGGCTTAGCAGAGTGAGCGTGGTCGTCATTCGACCAACAGGAGCAAAGGTCTCGATGTAGTCCACGCCTGGGACCTGAGAGAAGCTTTTTGCCGTCAGGCGCGCTTTGTAGCATTCCACAGTGTTGTCTGGTTTTAGCTTTTTGCGGAGAACCCACTTGGCCTTGATAGCCTTGCGGTTCTTTGGCAAGTCCACCAGCTCAAAGACGCCATGCTCTCGGATGGCATCTAGCTCAGCCTGGCAGGCAGCGCGCCACTGCTCAGCGTCTAGGGCTGACAAGGCCTCTGGTAGGCTGGTGGGATCGGGAGACAGCACTGGCGCACTACGTGTAGCCAGGGCATACGCCGCAGAGGGAAGGTCGACCGTCACCATGGACTCAGCCGCGTCACGAGAAAGACCGTGCTCATAAGCAAGTAGTGCCGCACCAGTGGCACAGTCGAGGTGAACCTCAGCAAGGCCGTGAGCCCTCAGGCCAAGGGCCTTTGTGCCCGGATCACCGCTGACGACGCTACGCGTGGGGCGAGGGCGGAGACGTCCACCGGGTGCCTGTGTGTAGGGGTCCGACGGGGCAGGAGAAGTGGGCGCTGCTGACTCACATGCTGGTATGGACTGCATGGCAGGCGCGCCACTCGAGGATGGCGTGGCCTCGACAGCTGGGGACTGGCCTACAGCACACGCAGGCGAGTCTGCGGCCGAAGACAAGGACAGCCTAGAGCCAGACACGGATGCGGACGCAGGGTCAGACTAAGCCTCAGACGCGGAAGCAGACGCGGGATCAGGCAGAGCCGCAGATGTGGAGGCAGACTCGGACGCAGACTCGGACACGGGCAAGAGCGGAGAGTCGGGGGAAGAGGAGCGAGCTCCAGTCGGGGCGAGGCTGGGGGTGTCAGTGGGCACAACCACTCGAGGCAGCCCCGGGGGTTCCGGCGACGGAGTGACCGCACTGGACGGGGGCACTGTGCCAACCAGGCCAGGAGCCTCCCCCACACGACGGGGACCGGAGCACCCAGGAGCATGAGCAGCACGCAGAGCGTGGATGCGAGCAAGGTCGCAGAAGGCAAGGTGCTCAGAGAAGAGAGCATCACGGGCCTCCATGATGCGGCGGCGCTCAGGGTCCCAGAACCGCCAGGCCTTCGACCGCGGGGCGACGCCAAGGAAGGCGCAGAGATGACCCCGCGGAGAGAGCTTGCTCCCCTGTTGCTCCGGCGTGAACCAGACGCAGGCAAGGGAGCCCCAGACATAGGCCAGGCGCAGGTCCGCGCGACGTCCGTACCACAACTCGTAGGGCGTGCGGTGACCTGGGAGGGGACCGTGGGGAATACGGTTCCACACCCAGGTCATGTATGCCATGCCATCGAAGGCAAAGGCCTCAGGCATGGCACTGTCGGCGCGCATGGCGCGGACCGCATCCTCCATGGTGCGGTTCCAGTGCTCGGAGACACCGTTATGCTTGGGGGTGGCGGGAGCGGAGAGGTTGTGGAAGACACCAAGCTCGGGGAAGGAGCGAGCCATGTCACCGAGGTACTCGCCGCCGCGGTCCGAGCGAAAGGTCTGAAGGCGGTGGGGAGACTGGCGTTCGGCCATGACCAGCCAAGTGCGGACCGCAATGGCTGCATCGCTCTTCTGACGCAGGCTATAGACCCAACGCATGCGCGTGAAGTCATCAGTCAATGTCAAGACGTAGCGACCGCGGTCCTCCTAGAACTCGACAGGGAGTGGACCCATGAGGTCGGAGTGGACAAGCTCCAGGGGCCGACGAGCCCTGGAGACAGACGCAGGATAAGTGGACCGGTGCATTTTTCCCTCAACACAGGCCACACAGTCGGTCGTGGGTGGCGCCTCGAAGGACGCTGCATCAAGACCGAGAGCAGGCTGAGTGCGGATCAGCCTATCGACAGCCCCTAGGTGCACATGACAAAGACGTCGATGCAAGAGGCGGTGGTGCTCGGGTGACAGAGCACCAGCGATGAAAACACGGGCAGCGGAAGAGGGAGGCAAAGGAGGTGCACTCGCATAAGACCCAGCAATGTGGTACAGATCATCGACGACCGTCCTACTGAGGACGGTCTCCTCGGTGTCGCGCACGAAGGTGCGAGCATCGGCAGCTATGTGCGTGACACCGAGGCCCATCTTGGTGCAAGCACGGACCGACAGCAGGCTGAGTTCCAGATCAGGTACAAATAGGACGTCCGAGATGTATACGTGACCAGCGGGCCCGGTGAACTGCACAACCCCAACACCTTGGACAGGGACCTCATGGCCAGCTGCAGTGCAAACAGAGTGAACAGCGCCAACGGGATGCAAGACGACAAAGGCGTCACGACGACACGTCATGTGATGGGTGACACCAGAGTCCACAACCCATGTGGCATCTGTGACACGTGTACAAGGAGCAACGTGGCACTCGGCGACGGAACAAGGCGCGGCAGCAGGTCGCTCGGCAGGCGATGCTACAAGATGAGCGACGGAGCGTACATGAGACGCATGCAACCAAGACACGTCATCGGGTCCGTCACGCACACATGGCTGGGCAGGGGGACCATCACGCAACGACACAGACAGTCCACAAGCAGTAGGACCCCTCGACTCAGTCAACTCACTCGCACCTCCCTGAGATGAGCGCAAGGCGAGAAGCTGGTGCAGCTCGGCGATCGTCCTGTCACATTCGACGAGCGCCTGGTCGCAAGGATCCGCGAAGGAGCCTGCTGTGGCGGCGGACTCCTCTGGGACGGCTGTGGTAGTGGCGGCCGAGCGGGCGGTCGCACCGGACGTCTGGCGCATACGCGCCTCGTGCGCCTGCTGCAGTCCACGGGTGACCTTGGCCCAATCCAGTGGGCGTCCTGCCAGGCGAGTGTAGTCGGGATAGCGATGGTCACCTCCGCAATTGAAGCACATGAGTCGGCGTCCGGTCGTGCTACCTGAGCCACTGCTGCTACTGCTGCCGCCGCTACTGCTGCTGCCACCACCGCTGCTGTTGCTCTTGCCGTTGCTACTACGGCTGACACTGCTAGTGCTGGTGCCGCCACTGGTCCCACCACTGGAACCAACACCCAACGCTTTGCGGCCCTTCTTTCCCTGAGCCGGAGCCACCGTTGTTGTAGACGGCGGGGAGGGGGATGCGGAGGCAACTACAGCTGAAGCGCTGCTACGGCGAGCGCGGTTCGCGGCGTCCATGCCGGCGACATCCAGGAAGTGGAGAGTAGCCCAATGCAGCAGGGTCCCGTTGCTCGCCATGTCGCGAAGCAGCATCTGATCGAAGTTGCTGAAGACGCGCGTGTAGTCAGGGTGAATACTATAGAGGATAATCTGGAGGGCGGAGTATTGCGCAGGGGCATCATCCCAAAGCTCCTCGTATACCTGGATCGCTCGGCGCCAGTAGTCAGCTGCAGACTCCTGAGTAGTCTGGCAGAGGGAGTTGCAGTCGGCGAGGCGCTGGAACGTCAAAGCCAAGGTGGCGCCCTCAAACAGGGTGACGGCCAGTGCCCACGCCGTGCAAGGGTCAGCTCTTGAGCCGGTCAACGAATCGCCAAGGAACCGACTGAAGTCCTTGGTGAAGTTCGGGACGGCCTTCATCAGGCCGGAAGCTGCACGGACTGCCATCTGTGTCTGGGCGGGGTCAGACGTCTAGTATGGAGTGAGGTAGTAGGGAAGAACTCCCTCGCTCATGGCCCACATACGGAAGCGTGGTTCCTAAGACTTGAAGTCGTTCCCAGTCCGGAAGACGGGCGGGTCTGACTCAAACCACTTGGGTGGCCGTCGGCAGGGCAACGGCCGAAGCCACTGCGAGGCCATGCATAAGAGAGGAAATCCCCTTACCCAGGCGGGCCCGCAGAGCCAGCTCCTCAAAGCTCAGTGGGCGGCGAGATGAGCTCGCGTCAGCGTTGGTGCTGGAGCTGGTGCCCTGGAGGGCTGCATTGGCCTCAAGCGCTCTGCGACGCGCCTCCAGGCGGATGAGGCATGCTCGGAGCACCTCTTCCTCGCCCACCTCGCCGAAGTCGGAGAGGTTCTCCGCGACTTCATCAGCATTACCGCCGTGGGCGAGGTGGTCCTCGCTCGGGTCAGTCGACGGATGTTGCTACTGCTGCTCGAGCAGTAAGCCCGTGACCAGATCCTGCAGTTCGGCAACCTGCCTTGTCAAGGTATCGCGGCTTTCCGCCTATAGGTCTGTCAGCGCGCGCACTTGGCGCGCCAATGTCGTCGGGCTCAGCGGCCGCTGCTGCTGCTGTTGTACTGGCGACTGCTGGTGTTGTGGCGGCGGCTACTACTGTCGCTGCTGCTACTGCTGCTGCTGTAGTGGCTACTACTACTGTAGTGGCTGCTGCTGCTACTGTTGTTGTTGCTGCTGTGGCTGCTGCTGCTGCCGTTGTGGTGATGATGGTGGTGGTCGACGTTGACCGCTGACGGCGCTGCCCACGGCAGCTGCGTCGGCAGCCATACTGGAGGAGGTTAGCTTTGGCATGGGGACCGGTTCCCTCCCCGTTTTTCCCCTCCGCAAAACTCCTCCGCGGAACGTCTCTGCGAAACCTCATCTCCGCGGAACCTCCCCTTCGCGGAACTCTTCCGCGGGATGTCTCTGTGGATCCCTTCCGCGATGAGCCTCACCACGGAAGCTCACCGCGGATTACTGCGGATTACCGCGGATTACCGCGGATAACCGCATTTTACCGCGGATTACCGTCGATGAACGCGGTCAGGTCAAGATCACGATGGTGCGGAATGCGGCAAGGTGCCCCACACGGTCATTGCGGTCGTGCCGATGTAGAACACGGCGGGATGCCGCGAGCGGCTGGGGTTCCATGGTCAGCACGTTCCGCACTCGCCGCGGAGCGATCGCGTTCTGGAAGCGGAGGATGTGCCGCGGACTTGCGACCGCGGAGCTGCAGCAAGTAGCACCGTTGTGTTCCGGAACAGTCGCGGAGGTGCTGCGGCAGAGCTGCGTGGATCCGCGGAACGCCGCGGATCTGCAGTGGCAACTGAGAAAGTGCGTGGAAGCTTCCTAGCAACACAGCCGTTGACCGGGCGCCAGTGCCTGGTCAAACGGTGACGACAGTCACAGGTCGTACACACAACGGCAAGGGTTTGGCTAGGAGACACAAGGCACAGTGTCAGAATGCTTCAATATAGCATATGCAGAGAGAAATGACAACTGACAGGTCCAGGGCATAAATACCTGCCGCGGCGCACGGCGGGTGTCGCACGCGGCAGTCCAAGAGCTGTCCTAAAACCGGCCCAAAACCACTGTTTTGGCCGTAACTCTGCGCACACATGTCAGAATCCTACGCCGTCTGAACCTAGACGTGCAGAATCAAAAGACGGACGCAGCGACTGGTCACATGCATGCATCCATCGACTGACAGCGAGTATACAATGCAAAAACATGCAAATGGGCCTCATGCCCAGTCCGCCGAAAGGCGCCTGCAAGACGTAGAAGGCACAGCAAGGAGTCCCGGTGACATCTGGGGCTCTGGAACAGTGGTCGGTCAGCTCCAGGCGGGTAGTCCGCCGCCTGTCGTCGCGCCGGTGTCACCAGGGCCGCCTGCCTCAGGGATCTGCACGAGTATGGACACGGCCGAGTGGTCACAGTAAACTGTACAGGAACGGCACAAAGCACAACACTCCCCCATGACCCGATGGTACGCATGTCCATACGCGTGCAGCACTGGTACAACCACATAGTGAGTGACACAGACAGATGAGACGCCAACGTACATCCCACACTCAACCACTGTCACGCACGGGGCGAAGCCCAACAGAACGAATGGCCACCAGGAACTTTCCGCGNTCCAAGAGCTGTCCTAAAACCGGCCCAAAACCACTGTTTTGGCCGTAACTCTGCGCACACATGTCAGAATCCTACGCCGTCTGAACCTAGACGTGCAGAATCAAAAGACGGACGCAGCGACTGGTCACATGCATGCATCCATCGACTGACAGCGAGTATACAATGCAAAAACATGCAAATGGGCCTCATGCCCAGTCCGCCGAAAGGCGCCTGCAGGACGTAGAATGCACAGCAAGGAGTCCCGGTGACATCTAGGGCTCTGGAACAGTGGTCGGTCAGCTCCAGGCGGGTAGTCCGCCGCCTGTCGTCGCGCCGGTGTCACCAGGGCCGCCTGCCTCAGGGATCTGCACGAGTATGGACACGGCCGAGTGGTCACAGTAAACTGTACAGGAACGGCACAAAGCACAACACTCCCCCATGACCCGATGGTACGCATGTCCATACGCGTGCATCACTGGTACAACCACATAGTGAGTGACACAGACAGATGAGACGCCAATGTACATCCCACACTCAACCACTGTCACGCACGGGGCGAAGCCCAACAGAACGAATGGCCACCAGGAACTTTCCGCGAGCGAGTGCTTTCGTCAAGAAATCAGCACGCTGCAAGTCAGTGCCAACCCACATGATGGAGATCACGCGTCGCTCCACCAGATCACAAACAAAGTGATGCTCAACCGCAATGTGCTTTGTGCGAGCATGAAAAACACCAGAGTTCTCCGCAATGGCGAGAGCACTCTGGTTGTCGCAACGCAGCACAATGGCGGGTACTGACTGCCCAAGCTCAAGAAACAAGCGCTGCAGCCAAACTGCCTCAGCAGCCCCTGCCCCCAAAGCCACATACTCTGCCTCTGACGAGCTACGTGCGATGCAGCCCTGCTTCCCGCTTCGCCAAGACAAAGCGGTACCACCAAGCAGAAACACGTAGCCAGTGCGACTGCGCCCGTCAGGGCTCCAAGCCCAGTCGCTGTCAGTGCAGCCGTCAAGGACCACCGAACACTGCCGACAAAAGCAGAGTCCGAGATACGGCGTGGAGACCACATACCGTACCACTCGCACAGCTGCGTGAAGAGCTCTCGCACGTGGAGCTTGCGAGAACTGAGCGAGGAGGTTGACGGCGAACGCGATGTCGGGACGCGTGGTAGTGGCCAGGTACATCAGAGATCCGATAAGACGGAGGTACAAGGTCACGTCCACTGTCTCCCCCAACTGAGTAGGGTCATCCACCTTCAGGGCATCCTGCCCATCAGGTGTGAGGGGTGTGGAAGCAGTGGGCACTGCACCAAGGAGGTCACTAAAGCGCTCCCCCACGACTCGTGCGTATCGTGCCTGATGCAGCAATAGTGTCCGATGTCTGCGATCTCGCACGATCTCCATACCAAGAAACACCGATGCAGGACCGAGGTCCTTCATCCTATAGGCGGTCTGCAGGACAGCCTTGGCCTCCTTCACGGCCTCTAGGGATGGAGACGCGATCAGAAGGTCATCAACATAGACCAGGATGGCGGTGAACCGCTCGGGTGTCGGTAGGATGAAGAGTGAGGGGTCTGCCTCGCTCTGTACGTATCCTACGCGAGTCAAGGTGCCAGTGATCTCCCAGTTCCAACACCGTGGAGACTACTTGAGGCCGTACAAGGACTTGCGCAAGCGCCAGACCTTGTCACCGTCCTCAAAGCCTGGTGGCTGAGCCACGTAAATCTCCTCATCCAAAGAGCCATGGAGGAACGCATTGTTCACATCCATCTAGTGTAGTTCCCAGTCATGCTGAGCCACTACACCGAACAGAGCTCGAGCTGAGGTCATGTGGCCGACAGGGGCAAAGGTGTCAGTGTAGTCAACTCCCTCAATCTGAGAGAACCCCTTGACGACCAAGCGGGCCTTGTAGCGTTCCAGTGAGCCATCCGGCTTCACTTTCTTGCGAAAGACCCACTTGACCTGAATCGCCTTCCTCCCAGGGGGAAGGTCGACCAGCTCGTAGACTCTGTGCTCTCGGATGGCGCGCAGCTCATCCTCGCAAGCAGCTCGCCAGGCCTCAGCATCCTGCGATGAGAAAGCCTCCCTCAATGTGCCCGGGTCAGGCGCCATAGAGGGGGAACTCTGCGTGGAAAGTGCACACGCCTCAGTGTCAGGTCTGACGGCTACGAGATCAGCTGCTGCGTCGCAGGCGATATGGAACTCGCGAGTGACCAGATCGTGCCCTATAGGGCACGCTGGGTGTACCTCTGAAAGCTCAGTGCGGACACTCAGGCCTAAGGCCTTTGTGCCTGGATCACCGCTCGCGATGCTGCGAGAGGAACGCCTGGGTCCGGGACCCGACGCTCGCTGAGCTCCGGAATCTAGTGATCGAAGGCGACCACCGGGCTCACGGGAGTAACCGTGAGGGGAGGTCGAGGGGCGAACCTCAGGCTCAGGAACAGGTACGACCACAGGGACAGGTACGACCACAGCTGGTGAGGGCTGAGATGAGGCAGCCGGAGATGGCGTGCGAGGAGAAGCGTGTGTGGGGGACATTGAGCTCGGAGGGACAGCTGGCCCGGACACTGACACAGGATTGTCAGGAGACGTAGGGACAGGAGTGGGCTGGGCTGGGTCAGACACCGGAGCAGGGGTGCCAGTGGACACAGGTGATGATGAAGGAGGAGGTGTGAGAGTAGCGGTACCTGTAGGGTGTGAAACAGGCTAAGCAGGCGGGATCTCTGGACCAACGGCAATGATAGCCGGGTCATCAAGTGGTGGAGATCGAGAGGGGACTCGAGCGGACACATCAGCCTGACGAGAAATGGTCACCGGCGGAGAAGTCTCCCCCATCCGCCGAGGACCCTCACAGGAAGGGACATGAGCTGCGGAGAGCATTGTGATCGAAGCCAGATCACGGTATGTGAGAGACTCAAAAAATAACGCGTCACGGGACTCAATGACACGACGGCGAGTGCGATCCCAAAAGCGCCAGGCCTTCGACCGCGGGGAGATGCCGATGAAAGCACACAAGCGACCCCGGGGGGAGACCTTGGACCCCTGCTGGTCCTTGGTGTACCACACGGAGGCCAGGGAACCCCAGACGCGCGCGAGACGAAGATCAGCACGGTGGCCAAACCAGAGCTCGTACGGTGTAACATGATCCGGAAGCGGACCATGCGGGAGGCGGTTCCAGACCCACGTCATGTAGGCGAAGCCCTTGAAGGCGAAGGACTCCGGGAGACCGCACTCAGACCGCATGGCGCGGACCGCATCGTCCATGGTGCGGTTCCAGCGCTCAGAGACACCGTTCTGCTGTGGGGTAGCAGGAGCGGAGACCTGGTGAAAAATGCCATGCTCAGCAAAGAAGGAGTCCATCTCACCGAGGAACTCGCCGCCGCGATCCGAGTGAAAGGTATGTAGCGTGTGGCGAGACTGACGCTCAGCCATCACGAGCCAGAGTCGAACCGCAAGGGCGGCGTCACTCTTCTGGCACAGACTGTAGACCCACCGCATCCGGGTGAAGTCATTAGTCAGCGTCAGAACATACCGTCCCCTCTCGGACAGGGACTTGACCGGGAGAGGACCAAGCAGGTCCGAGTGGACCAACTCGAGTGGCCTCAGCGCTCGGGAACGCGAATCAGGATAAGTGCACCGGTGCATCTTTCCCTGAGCGCAAAAAAGACAGTCGGTCTTGGGTGGCTTCTCGAAAGATGCCACGTCAAGACCGAGAGCGGGCTGTGTCCGGATGAGCTTCGACACAGTGTCGGAGCCCACGTGACACAGACGTCGATGAAGCAACCGCTGGTGTTCCGGGGATAGAACACCAGTGACAAAAACGCGGCCAGAGGAGGAGGGAGAGCAAGGGGAGGAGGGCCGAGCAATGTGGTACAAATCATCTACGGCGGAAGCACGCAGGACAATGCTACGGGTGTCAAGAGCAGTCACAGTCGCTGAATCAGCGGTGTGCTCAACGGGTAGACCCATCAGAGTGCAGGCACGCACAGACAGCAGGATGAGCTCAAGATCAGGCACAAACAGCACGTCAGAGAGATACAGGGGGCCAGACGGACCATCAAAGCATACAACCCCAACACCGTGGACCGGTAAGGACTGACCAGAGCCTGTACGAACAGAACGGACAGTCGTGACGGGACCAAGTACCACAAAGTCACTACGACGACACGTCATGTGGTGGGTGGCACCGGAATGGATGATCCAAGTGCCACCGGAGTCACGACTGGTGGACGTCACTGTACAACGAGCAATGGAACACTCGGCATCAGAGGGACGCTGAGCCGTCAATGGGAAGGAACGACATACATCACGAAGGTGAGACTCATGAATCCAGGCAGTGCAGTCAGGCCCATCATCATCACATGCGGACTGTGCTCCCCCACACGTGTCATCACGAGTCACGAGGACGGACGAACAAGCAGTCTGTGACCCACTCGACGATGACAACACACTCGCACCTCCCTGAAAGCGAAGCGCCAGAAGATGACGGAGCTCGGCGATGGTGCGGTCACGTGGGTCTAGATCACTGCTGCTCGCCGGTGAGGATGCAGGAACAGCTACAGTCGTGGTCGCCGCGCGTCCAGAGGAGTGTGCGGTCGACGTGCTGGACGCCGTGCGGGCAGCATGGGCAGCCTGAAGTCCGCGAGTGATGCGCTCCCAGTCAAGCGGCTGCTGGCACTCGGTGTAGCGATGGGCACCTCCACAGTTGTAGCAGTGCACGGAACGGCTACTGCTACCACTGGATGACGACTGCCGCTGACCCGATCCGCGCTTCCTATTCTTCTTCTTCCCCTGGGCGGCTGCAGAAACGCCCTGCGTCTGCGTGGGTGTAGACGGGGTCGAAGAGGAGGAGGAAGATGAGGTCGTGATGGAGGTAGATGAGGGTGACTGCAGGAGGGAAGATGGTGGTGAGGCGAGGACTGCTGCAGTGAGGGAAGTCTCCTGATGTGCTACTACTGCCTCGCGGGCCGACGTCACCTGGAGGAAAAGCTGATGGGCCCAAGGGAGCAGCTGCAGGGAGGCTGAGAAAGGCTCGAGAGCAGCGTCGCTGTACCGTGTGAATATGTTGGTGTACTCCAGGCGAACTCCGAGCATGATCGTCCGAAGTGCCCACAGCTGTGTGCCCCCTGAGGTCCCCAGACGCGTGTAGATACGCATGGCGCGTCGCCAGTAATCCGCTACACGCTCCGCTGGTCCCTAACGGAGCGAGTGGAAAGCACGAATGTGTGACGCACGCATGGCGTGCGTCTCTGCGGCCAGTAAGGACAACGCCAGATCCCAGCCTCCACGCGGATCAGCTCCGGTGCCTGTGCTAGCCTCGCCGAGGAAGGGGCGGAAGTCCACGACAGTCTCGCATGGCATGGCGTAGAGAAGTCCTCGCATGGCCCTGGCTGCTGTCAGCACCTGTGCTGGATCTGTAGGCTGGTATGGGCTGTGGTAGTAAGGCCACACTCCCTCGGAAGTGGCCCACACCTGAAACAGAATCTCCCAGCAGTCAAATCCATCCTCGCTGATGTACCGTGGAGGTGGTGCCTCAAAGTCCTTTGGATGCCGCTCCGTGGGGAGAGCAACCGCAGGCTGAGGAGGGCGAGAGACGGGGAAGACTCCTGGAAGGGGGTGATCACCGGGGAAGTCAGGTGACGGTAGTATCGGGGACACGGGTGGAGGTTGGATACCCGTCTGCAACTGACGGAGGCGCTCCTGTAGGAGACGAATCTCCCGCTCCTGGGAATCATCCTCGAAGCCTGGCATGAATGGCTCGTCATCAAGGAGGTCCGCAGGTGGTGGGGAAACCACACCAGGAGGTGAAGCAGGCGGGGCACCTCTCACGGGAACCTGAGCCGAGTGGTGGGTGGAGGCCGCAACGCCGGCAGCTCCCTCAGAAATCCGCGAAGGAGCCGTGGACTGAGCGCGTAGGAGCTCAGTCAGCGTGCGGATCGTGTCAGTCTGCTCTCGCTGCAGACGACGCATCTCCTCCTGCTGGCTGCGCAGGTCCTCAATGGCCTGCGAGCAAGGGCTCAATACTCCTGAAGAAAAGGAGGAGGGATCACCTGGTCCCTTGTCCTTGTCGTCAGGCGAACTCATGTCGCCGCTCACTATGGGACGACAGGTCAAGTTTGCAGGATTTCAAAACCGTCTGCGTTTCTCGGGGACTTGAAACGCTGGCAACTTTTGACTTTCCGGGTGAAAATTTGGCCAAGTGTGCTGACTTGATGACGTCAGCAATCAACAATGCTGACGTCAGCTCGTCCCCTTCCTCTTTTTTTTTCTTGTCACAGTTCTGCCGCTGTGCGGTGGCGCGCGGTAGCTCCGCGGAAGCTGCGCAACAGCTTCCGCCCAGCTGCTGCTGCAGCTGTGCTGTCAGCTGCAGCAGCAGCTGCGTAGCTGCGTGTGCAGCGGTGGCAGCAGCGGTTGCGCTGCTGCTGCTGCTGCTACTGCGCGCGGCGCTGCAGCTGCGCGCTGCAGCTGCTGCTGGCTGCCGCCGCCGCGCGCTGCTGCTGGCTGCCACCGCCGCGCACTGCTGCTGCTGCCACTGCTGCGCTGCTGCTGCCGCCGCGACTGTCGCTGCTGCTACAATGCCGCTGCCGCTGCTGCGCTGCTGCTGCCGCTGCTGCGCTGCTGCTGCCGACGCTGCTACTGCGCTACTGCTGTCGCCGCTGCTGCCACGCTGCTGTGGCGGCCGCTGCTGATGCGCTGCTGCTGCGCTGCTGCCGTCGCCGCCTCTGCTGCTGCTGCTCTGCTGCTGAGGCTGTGGAGGGAGGGGCGGCTGCACGCACCGCAGCCGCCACGCACCTCTGCGTGGCGGTACGCGCCGCTGCTGCTGCCTCAGCAGCTGCGATCTCACGTGGTGGGTGGAGTACGTGGACGGCGACCGGCCGTCTCCAACATGTCCCAGAAGGTCTGCTGCAGCGGTGACTCTCACTGCTGCTGCTCTGCTGCATCTCTGCTGCGCAGCTCAGTGAGAACTGTCTCACTGCTCTGATACCATGAGAAAGTGCGTGGAAGCTTCCTAGCAACACAGTCGTTGACCGGGCGTCAGTGCCAGGTCAGACGGTGACGACAGTCACAGGTCGTACACACAACGGCAAGGGTTTGGCTAGGAGACACAAGGCACAGTGTCAGAATGCTTCAATATAGCATATGCAAAGAGAAATGACAAGTGACAGGTCCAGGGCATAAATACCTGCCGCGGCGCACGGTGGGTGTCGCACGCGGCAGTCCAAGAGCTGTCCTAAAACCGGTCCAAAACCATTGTTTTGGCCGTAACTCTGCGCACACATGTCAGAATCCTACGTCGTCTGAACCTAGACGTGCAGAATCAAAAGACGGACGCAGCGACTGGTCACATGCATGCATCCATCGACTGACAGCGAGTATACAATGAAAAAACATGCAAATGGGCCTCATGCCCAGTCCGCCGAAAGGCGCATGCAGGATGTAGAAGGCACAGTAAGGAGTCCCGGTGACATCTGGGGCTCTGGAACAGTGGTCGGTCAGCTCCAGGCGGGTAGTCCGCCGCCTCGCGCCGGTGTCACCAGGGCCGCCTGCCTCAGGGATCTACACGAGTATGGACACGGCCGAGTGGTCACAGTAAACTGTACAGGAACGGCACAAAGCACAACATCAACGTCACCGCGCGGTGACGAATTCGGAACGACGAGTGCCTCCGCGGCACCGGACGCGTGTTCCGACGCAGTCGCGCGGTTGACGCGTCCGCCGCGGAGGCTCTGTCACCGTGGAACACCGCGGAACGACCGCGGAATGACCGTAGAATGACCGCGGACTTATTAAAAACACTGTCGAAGTGGTGGTGGGCCCTCCCAAGACCTCCCGCCGAGACCTTGGGCACTGCTGCTGCTGCTACCCAAGGCAACGGTTGCGGTTGCTCACGGCTTCTGTGGCTGTTGCGTCTCTGCTGCGCAGCTATGCGAGCACAAGCTCACGGCTCTGATACCATGTAAGACAGCTCCTAGCGATGCTGTTGCCAGCGTGGCAGTACAAGCCAGCCAGCTCACCCACTAGCACACACAGGTGTAGGTGAGAACAGCAAGGGGTTGGCTAGGGACACAAACACAAGTGTCAGAAGCTGCAAATGTTGAAATGTGCAGAGAGAGATGACAACTAAAGTCTGGGCAACCTAAATAGCGTCATGGTCCTAGTGCACACACACACGGCGCACAAGGGCGCTATTATCTAGTAAGACAAAACAGTGGCAAAAACACAGCTTTGGCCATAATTCCCTGCAGACACGTCAGAACGACAACCCGTTTGAACCAGAACGGCCGCACCGACGAGATCTATGTCCTGATATGCTGCACGCCGATGTGCTGTGGCAGAGCAGGAGTCTAGAAATACGGAAGTCTTCTGGTCGCATGTCGCCGTTACTCAGAAACACGCTCCCCCATGACTCACAGGCGTAGTGCACATGGGCGGACAGGGACACGGTCAACATCCAGACTCCCCCAGGGCATGCAGAGACGCAGGCAGAGATAAAGAGAGAGCCACTCACGGACGTACGCCGACCGAACTCACAGCCTTCTTAAACGAGTCGCGCTTCAGTGCCTTGGTCAGGAAGTCAGCCAACTGCCGTGCTGTCTCAACCCACACAATGCTGATGCTACCGTCATGCAACAATGAACGCACATAGTGATACTCAACGTTGATGTGCTTTGTGCGTGTGTGATGCACGCCGTCATTGTCGGCGATGGCCATGGCACTCTCATTGTCACAATGCAACGTGATGGATGGGACAGACTGACGCAACTCGGACAACAGACGACGCAACCACACACTCTCACACGCGCCTGATCCAAGATCCACGTACTCAGCCTCAGCAGTGCTGCGTGCAATGCACCCCTGCTTGCCACTGCGCCAGGACACAGCCGTGCCGCCAATAAGAAAGATCCAGCCTGTGCGACTCTTACCGTCAGGACTGCCGGCCCAGTCGCTGTCGGTGTAGCCCGCTGCGACAACAGACGGTTGACGGCGGAACATGAGCCC
>SZWC01013579.1:58305-72266 GCA_023375785.1 Penium margaritaceum | reverse complement strand
GTTCCTCCACGGCCAGTTGGATGAGGAGATTTACATCATCCAGCCACCAGGCTTCTCCAATGGCACTGACCGAGTCTGGCGACTGCGGAAGGCTCTCTATGGCCTGAAGCAGTCGCCTCGGTGCTGGAACCAAGAAATCACCTCCACTCTTAAGAAAGGTGGCTACCGACATAGTACGGTGGATCCTTCTCTCTTTGTCACTCCACCCTCTGTCCCCTTCATGGCCATTCTCGTCTATGTGGATGACTTGCTGATAGTGTCACTCAGCCAGGCTGTAGTGAAGTTGGTAAAGACGCTCTTGCTGTCAACATGCAAGATGAAAGACTTAGGGCCAGCCGGCCTCTTCTTGGGCTTGGAGCTTGAGCGCGACCGTTCTCGCCGCACGCTTCATGTCCACCAAGCTGCGTACGTTCGTAGCCTGGGGAAGCGCTTTGTCTCCCTACTTGAGTCCACTCCTACAGCGTCGACACCTATGACTCCAGCTGGATAGAGGCTGCCGAAGACACTGGATGTGTCTAAGTTGGGAGAGGCAATCAACGTGACGGACTAGCTTTGCGTCATTGGGTCACCGATGTATCTGGCTACAACAACCAGGGCAGATGTCGCCTTCTCCGTGAACTTCCTTGCTTAGTTCTCATAGACTCCTCGGGCACGACACATGGATGCTGCACTGCGTCTTGTCAGGTATGCTCTTTCCACCGCTCGCACCGGCCTGTGCTATCGAGCACAGCCGTCAGTTGTCGTGGATGGATACAGAAACAGAGACTGGACACATGACACCGACGCCCACAGTCATACAGGTTACATCTTCTTCATTGGAGGGACCTTTACGTCATGGAAGAGTGGTAAGCAGGGATGCATGGCATGCAGCTCCGGTGGGGCCGAGTATGTTGCACTGGGTGCAGGCACCTGCGAGAGTGTGTGGCTTCGTCGCTTGCTTCAGCAAATCCGCGTCCCCAGTCGCTGCATCACGTTGTGTTGTGACAACCAAAGCACCAAGGCCATTGCCGAGCACGATGGCATGCATCACACACGCACAAAACACATCAATGTTGAGCATCATTTTGTGCGTGAGCGCATTGCTGCAGGTGATGTCCAGATTGTCTGAGTCGATGCACGACAGCAGAGAGCTGACTTCCTCACGAAGGCACTCAGCAGTAACGTGTTCAAGGCAGCTGTGCATGCTGTTGGGTTATTGTGTCCACGTAGTGGTCCTCGGTGAATGTTTGTCCCTTGTGTTTGTACAGTCGCATGTCACGTCTTGTGACGCTCGTGTCTTCCTGTCAGTTTGTGTTTGTGTGTATCGGCTGTGGGTCATGGGGGAGGCTCTGATACCAAAGGATAGAGGCATCTAACAAGAATGGAGCGAGGGAAGTAGAGCGGAGCACAAGGATCTTGGGGCGAGAACGCCATGGACGCGAGGGTTCAGATTTCAGCAAAGAAACGCGTAAGTCTGAGGGTGAACGGAACAGAGGTGAGAGGGGGCTTCGAGCGGCTGGTGGGGTGACGAGCGGGCAAACAGCAGGCCCATCCTTGCTCTCACCCCCACCAAGCAAGGCTTGAGCCTGGACTTGCTGCACACATTAACCAGTCAGCAAGGAAATCTAAAACCAGGCCGCGAGAACAACCCGGCAATGACCCCCCCCTTCCAGGCAAGTACCACTAGGAATCCTAGTGTCATCATAAAACAATGTTGTGAGAACCAGTGGAAGGGGAAACTCTGGATCTTGTGAGTGGTTGTGGAACGTCTTCTGTGCACGCCCACGAGTCACCACCATTTCAGCTACGACATCAGCGCCAATGTCCCTAAAGCATCAGTCACCTGCGTCAGTGTGGTGAGTGTGCAGCGAGGCCACAGGTCACAACGTGTCTGTGACACATAAACCAACACATAACATATAGAGAATCAGTTAGGAAGAGGTCCCTACTAAGATCGACACAGAGGATACCACTGATGACTTGAGTTTTCATCCATTGAATGGAGTACATTTATATGAAATGGATAGATGAAAGAGGGCCAAGAGAGACAGAAGAGGCACAACATCATGTCAATTGATGGGTGGCTCTGGAATTATTTTGTAAATTCTTGTGTTCTGATGTGGCCTGAACTAATGTAAGAGACACAAAATGTCTGGGCAAGACTTAGAGTGGGCTTTGTGTTCGTTGCACAATATGTGAGCAGATTACTAGCGGTAGTCACAGGTAGCCAAGCGTCGAAGAGCTGGGGATATGTTCTGGTTAATTTTTTGGACAAAAATCACTTTAACAAGCTATAGGACTACTCACAAGCTTTCCAAATGACCAAAAACACACAATTCGGTTCAGCATAGCCTATGCTATGCTCTCCAACCCACATCATTGTGCATCTGCCGCTCAACATTATGCTAGTGTGAGGGCAGGTCGACGGAGCACAATAATTGTACCAAAGCACCTTTCTCAAGGCATAGGAGCTCCAATAACCTTCTATGTCGCCTTACGCATACTTTGGGGTGCCTCAGTTTGAAAATCATCAAACCTGGTGCTTGGGTTTGACAGGGTTCGAAAGCTGTCCGCGGACCTCCAATCAGAATTTTGACGAAGTCCCTGAGTAACAAAGTGGACTACTGAGTCGCACACCCCGATACCAAATTTTGGCCAAGTCAGTTCGTAACAACTTATGCTACTGCGGTGAAATTCCGGTAGTGGAATTCGGCACCCAGCCATTGCGGCGTAATCTGACGCCGCAATCTGGTTAATTCCCCCCGTAAGAGACCGTAAAACTGAAAGTGTCGAATCCCTCCCCAAATTTGAGAGTCCATATCTTCCTTGATACATGGCCGATTGCTGCGATTTTGGCTGCATTGAATTCACCACACTTCCAAGATGGAGTGTCTGCACTCAGATCATAATTCTGCCCACTCTTCTGATGTCTATCTCAAACGGCACCGAATCAGCCCTTCAGGCTGAGTTTCTCACACGTCTCTGAGTGGTCGGCACCAAGTGCTGCCTTATCGACAGCCATGGCCGCGGGATGGTTTTCCCTGCACCATGCTCTAGACCTTCAGCCTTGGCCCTGCATGTCTTCTTCTGGGCCAGCCAGCTTCTCATGCCTCCGTTGTTCCGAGCGCTACTCCGTCGAGGACACCGGTCTTGATAATGCAAGTAGATGATGCAGGCTTTCAACATCTGCGTGGTGCTGCAAAAACCAGCACCCAAGTCCTCTTGCGCATGTGTGAGCTGGAATCTTGGTGTTGAAAAGATGTCAGCCACCTCACCACTCATACTGCACCATGATGAGGGGCGTTATGCTTAACAATTTCCCCTTCAAGCCTTGTCATGCCACTCGGCTCCCCCTCGAGCTAATCCCATGAGCTTCATGGTGCCCTCTTCTGGAGCTGCCACTACTGAGCATGCCCCCTCCTTCGTAGAGCCTTCTCAGCTCCCTGGTACCTCGCAAGCGTGAGGATGGCCTCCCGCCATGCCCCAACCTCGCAGTGTTGTCGGCTGGCTTCGGCAGCCGCTTCCATCCTGTGTTGAGCGGCACCTTGGAGACCACAGCATTCTGAGTTGCCTATCCACTGCGCTTGTCCACTTCAGGCTTTCCTTCCACCTTGGTGTGTTCTCTCAGCTTCTTTGTTGTGTCTTGAGCCTGCACAGCTTGGTGCATGGCCTCCGCATCCTGCACCTCTTCAGATCATTGTGCTTGTGTGGCCACATGCCCTCCCGGCATTGTGTGTTCACCTGGATATGCCACCATCTTTGTTCCCTTAGCTTCACAGCAAACTTGCTGCAATGGCATGGCCAATTCTGCCACCCATCTGCTTCTTGGCGACTTGGCAGCTGCTACTACATGCTTGCCGATGCACCCTGCCTTCCCTTTGGAGGCGTTGGCGGCACCCGCCCCCTGTGAGTCTCCCCTCCAGTGGAAGCCAGCAACAAACTCCGTGGCTGCTGCTTTATCCAATGCTGTTGGAGTCATGCTGCTCCATCCAAGTTGTCCTGCACATAATCAGTACCCACAACATGTCTTCGCTTGGACCAAGCGAGAGCCCCACCACATCCATCGAGAGTGGATTGCTTCCTCACCAATGGCGCAGCAAGTGTCTCTTGCTGCTACAAGCGTGTGTGTTGCTTTGTCTTGCTGCTGCTTGGCCTGATGGCATCGTTTCTCCCTCAACCATGCTTTTGTTGCCTGGATTCCCAGCACCCATGCCCGCCTCCCGCCAGCCCTGCCAGAGAGCACTCCAGCACTTTGCATAATGGAAATTCCCGAACTACCTTTTGTAGTAAGTTGTTTCTGTCAACAACTCTGACCAGGTTCTGCCTTTTTGTTGATGTGTGGAGCCAGCTCCCCCTGCTTGGCGTACCTGCTACTTCAAGCCCTCCACAATAGCCATTTTGCTCCACCAAACTTGGTGTTGTAGTAGCCGACCAGCTGCTGCCAACAGGGGACCATGAGCCTCGCCTCTTTTGGTATGCATTGTGCTCCGTCATGCGTCCGTTCCACCCCTCCCAGCTGACAACGTGTACAAGCATTGCAGTCCCTCCCTGGCTTGAGTCCAGTTGCACGGAATCCACCGCAATCCCGGCCCATCACCCATGGCCGGGTTCAGTGTTTTCCCCTCGGTGGCGTTTTAGCCACTCCAGGTTTCTGTATTGACCAATATCCAAGACTTCTCTTTGTGTTATCGCTACACTACTACATTTTGCTACATGAGCACTTGCTCTCAGCACCACAATGATGTGTATTGTGGGCACTCCCTTGCGGATTTGCCACCTGCCATCGCCACTTGTGCCGTTGATGCAGCACTGTTCCACGTACCTTTGGCCACGATGTGTCGAGCTCCAAACAGACATCACTGCTGCCAAGACGTGGAGCTTAAGGACGGAGGCTACCCTCTCAGCTTGCGTGCTCCTCCCCCTCGCAGCAGCATCTTGTATTCTCTAGCTATCCACCACGAGCAGGACCGTGGTGGCTCATGAAACCCCATCTGCTGCTCCTCTATGGATCCGGACAAGCGCCTCCCTCCAATTTGTGTTGCTCACCTCAACACACAACCTGTTGAGATTTGTTTGGCAGTAGCACTTTTGCAGTAGCTTCCTCCGACAACTTGCGGTTAGCTTCCTCTGGTGCCGCCTGTAGCTTATCTCGTAGCTCCCTTCAACCAACTTTCCGGCTCCAGATCTACTACTCCACTCTGGCCTGGTCATTGATGGAGATGGCATGTCTTCCACATGCCATCCAGCACTCTTGATGACGGCCGACCGTGCTCCTCACTGTTGGAGCACTGGGACCCGGCACGTGATGACTGCGGCCCCGGCGTGTCATCCTCCTTTCAAGCTCTTGGTGAGGTCCACGACTTCCGTTGTGCACATCACCCAAGTGTGGCCAGGAAGCCTTTTGGTCCTCCATGCAACACCATGACAGCTGGTGCTGGCTGGACGCATCTCTCTTCCCGTGTTGTTGCTTCCACCTTGGCGGCAGCCAACATAGGCAGATGACGACACCATCCCATGCTCGCTCGTGGTATGCTGCTCTTCTGGTCAAAATCCTGTTGATGCAAGAGGAGTACCCTTGCCATTGGGCACGGCCACCACCAGCGCATTGTTGCTAAAGAGATTCATGCCAACATGCTTTAAGAAGCAGCACACGTAACTCCCCACCTGCTGCAACCGCTCCTCCTATTGTTGAGGACGCGTTGGAGGATTTGAGTCTGTCCTAAGTTGGAGTCAGCTTGGCGAACAGAGGACCAAGCGCCATGGCTGATTTTCACCGCTTACTGCCAGTTCATGGAATGGCTCAGCCAAGCCAGCTGCATCACTGCGTCGAGAAGTGTGACGCCACCAATGTGGATGTTCATGTCACACGCCTTCTTGCAATGACCCACTGCAGTCCAAATCGATGAAGTTCTTCCTTCTCCCACCGCCTGAGCGCGCCAAGAGCCTGCCATGGACTCCTCTGGCTACTCGTCGCGTGCACCCTTGCGCCGTGGAGGTTTCTACTCTCATCACCTCGTCATGCGTGGAAGCCATGACTCCCACTTTAGCCGTCAGCCTGTTCTCATAACCCTTTTTCTGAAAACTTGCATTCCAAAATGGCCTGACCTACTCTAAGAGGGACGGCATGTTTGGAAGAGAATAGAGGTGAAGCATGCGCTTTGTGGTTGCCGCATGACATGTGAGCAGATTTCTGGCAGAAGTCAGAGGCACCCAAAAGCCGAAAATCTGGGGATGAAATGTAGGTTGACTGTATGGAAAGGAAGAACATCTGAAAAATGATATGGCTCATCACATGCTTTCTACTGCACCAGAGAATGCGTGATTCGGTGAAGCGTAGCCCACGCTGTGCAATCCAACGTGCATTAGTGTGCTTCTGCCACTCAGCATATGCCTGCGTGAGGGCCACTTGACGGAGCACCCTCAAGTACCAAGACTTGCACCAAGTACCTTTCCCAAGATGCAGTAGCTCCAACAATCTTACACACCCGTCTTCGGTGACCTTTGGGGTGCCTCAGCCTGATAGTTATCGAACGCGGTGCCTGGGTTTGACGAGTTCAAAACCTGTCCGAAGACCTCCAGTCAGAATTTTGACGAAGTCCATGAGTAACAAACTATACTACTGAATCATGGACCGCGAGGCCAAATTTGGGCTAGTTTTGGAAGTAAGACCTTGTACTAGTGCGGCACATTTCGGCAACAGAATTTGATTCCCAGCCATTGCGGCGTAATCTGACGCTGCATTCTGGAATCCTCCAGTAACAAACCGTTCTACTGAAAACGCCAAAATCCCTTCCCGACTTCGTGAGCCCATATCTTCCTTGATTCTTGGCCAATTGTTGCAGTTTTTCTTTTGCCTTGGATTCATCACATCACCAAGAGCCAGTGTCTATATTCAAGTCATTACTCTACACACTCTGCTTTGGTATATCTCAAACGGTGCCAAATCAGCTCTTCAGGCCGGGTTTCTGTTGCGTCATTGAGTGACCAGCAAAAGTGCCGCCCTGTTGACAGCCATGGCCGCAGGCTGTTTTTCCCTGCGCTATGATCTAGACCTTCAGCCTTGGCCCTGCATGTCTTCTTCTGGGCCAGCCAGCTTCTCATGGCTCTGTTGTTGCAAGCACTGCTCAGTCGAGGACACCCGTCTTGATGATGCGCACAGATGATGCAGACCTTTGACGTGTGTGTGCTGCTGCACAATGCCAGCACCCATTTCCTTTTGCACATTTTTGAGCTGGCATCTTGGTGCTGACGAGATGTCAGCCACCTCACAACTCATGTGGCAACATGATGAGGGGCATAATTCCTAACATCGATGATCCATAATCCATTGAAAACCAAGGCAGACGGGAGAGCACGAGTCAAAGAAACATTGCCAGGGGGATGACTTGTGCCATGCATGTGACAAAAATGTGCAAGACAGCCTGAAATCAATACAAAATGCCAATGTTCAATCCACATAGTGGCATTAGGAAGTGATCCCTGAATGTTCCCAGATGACGTGCCTCAACGGTTTCTTTCTTACTGAAAAACAATACAACAACAATTCCAATATCCCTGAACACAAAGATGGAGTAGGCAAGAGAGACTCTGCTTTAGACCGTGCTTAGTAACAAGCCAAGAATCATGACAAGTTCTGTTGAAGCATTCTCCCGGGCTATAAGTGGTAGGAGGATAGTGGTCCAAGGTACCTTGGTGCATGAGAGGTTGTAGGAAAACCAAAGGAATCCAAGGATGAAGATCATGTGATGGGCCTGAGCAGTGGTGCCATAGCATGAGCTGGAACCAGAAGAAGAGATGACGGTGATACCAGAGCCCATGCTAGTTCACACCCAGTGTGCATACATGGAAGAAACGAGGCACCTTTTGTCGTTGACTTGTAGGCATTTTGGGGCTGAATGGCCGGGGTAATCGTAGTTCCAGCAGACAACCGTACCAGGGACTGAGGTGGTGGTGGAGTAAGAAGGTGTCACCATTGCCTTCCCCTTGCCCTTACCACCACGATCATGGTCAAAGCTGCAGCTGGTATCCTGAGCAGCGTGGACAGCTCCAACACAGGTGGAGTCGGCAGCTGTAGTGCCTGTGGGCAGGGAACTCAAAGAGGATGGAGATGGGACAGCAGTGATCATGGAAACTACAGTAGAATGATACAACCCCTTTATGCGGAGGCTGCTCCACTACACCGTGAAGCAGGCTGCAGCTAAATCCTCGAGTGTGTCGATTCCCAAAATTGAATGAGTAGGGACAGGCTCAGCAGCAAAGCACTCAACCTTGGTAGCATCAACATGATGGAAAGCATCAATGAGGTCAAGGATGAGGCCCGTCATGATAAATAGGCATGCGGAAAGTTGCACAAGCACCAGATTCTCAAGGTTCCAAAGGAGCTTGAGACTGCGGGGCCAGTAGGCATCACTGTATTTGTCGGACCATATGTGCAGTTTGTTGAACTGAACGGCAAGGTGGCTCTGTGCGGCATGTCCAGGGACAGGTTTGATGTGACGGATGAGAGAGTAGGCGCCAATAGGGTCAACAGGCAGGTCACGTGCTGTGTCAACAGTATACGAGCAAACATAATCAATGAGATTGTCTGGCCCACCAGTAGTGAGAGCGCAAAAGTCACGGGAAGACTCAACAGGATGTGGCACAAAGGACGTGGCAGCTGTAGGATCTACATAGAATAACATTACCAGAGCAGCTCACCTTGTCCCAGGGAGCTAAAGCGCACATTCCAGGATGAGAAGCACAGCTTGGAAATAAAGTACAGCGGCTGGGACTCAAATTCCTTTTCACACTGTGACAGGAGTGTGAGGGTACTGACTGTTGCATCTGTGGTCCGAGTGTCAGCAGCAACAACGGTGAGGCATAGGAAAAAGTGGTGTTGCTCGCAGTTGGCGGGAGAGCAATGTCGCTGGGAGAAAAAAAGAGTAGAGGCAGCAGTAGCGGCAGCAGCAGCTACAATGTGATTACGTGTCTCGTACAGACACTTCATGAGAGTGTCTGCCACGACAGTGGTGAACTCAGCTTTCTCCTCATTATCAACCCGGTTGCGTGTCTTAGTGTCTGTGAGGGCTGCACAGGCTACACTCAGATCTTCTTGGTATCTCAGTGCAACCTCAACCTCTCGTGCACAGCCTCAATGCAACTTGGTGAGAGAAAAGAAGAAAGGAGAGAAAAAATGTTTTGGCAGCATTTTTCCCCTCCCCAGTGGGCAGAAAAATGTGAGGAGTACTATGGGATCATCTGGTTGAAGCAGCACAGAAATTCCACCCTCGTGATGCATCACCAAGGCTAAGAAGAGAGTATGATTTTTTGGTGGAAGACAGTCACAAGTGAAGCTCACCACGTGGATAACGTGATAACTGAATAAAGAGGGGTAGAACAATGGCACTTTTGCAAGCTGTAGGAACGTAGGTCTAGGAAGCAATTGCGACCACTAGCAGAGAAAGCCACTATTGGCTGCGGCTAAAACTGCTACGGGAGGTGAAGTGGTAGAAATGGCAGTGTAGACACGGCTTGCCAAGGGAGAAGAGGCAACTGTGGTGGAGACGATGATAGAATTGGTCATTGCACGGATGGTGGAGACAATCGATGTAGCAGAGGTGGTTGTAGTACAGGCGGCGGTGACAACACCGCCTGCTGTGGCTGCGAGTTGCATGGTGATGTTAACCAGGCGGTGAACTGTGAGAAGCAGTGGCCTGAGTGAGTTCCTCTTCAGCCTGAACACCAACTGTGGTGGTCGATGCACATGAGACATGTGCGCTGTGAGCAAAGGTGGCAGCGGCCACTGCATCTACGCCAGCAGCCGCAAGGCTGATGGCCTTAACAACTAACAGTGTTGATGATGTAGATTTTTCTGTGCCAACGGTGTCAAATATGGCAAGATACACGGTGGTGTCGGGTTGCTGTTTTTGTTGAGGTCTAGCACTAGAGGATGTAGGAGAAAGGACAGGAATGGGGTTTCTTGTTGGCGGACATCCACTCATGGAGCTAAGGCGGTATTGATTCTTAGTGCACAGAGCTTCTTCCATATTAGTGTATCAATACTGCACGATTTCCTCCTCTTGACATGTGTGCCAGTATGCGTTGTATTCTAATTTTTCACCAAGCACATAGTGTTCTTCCTTTGCATTGTGGCCATGCTTCATTTCCCCCATAAAAGGCACCCGAATGGCGGTGCCTGAGTGGTAGATGGTGCTGTGACCATTACAACTTTTTCCTTTTGTGGCTGCTTGTTCATGCTGTGGCGTGCTACTGCTGCTGATGACTGAAACCACTGATGGATGCTGTGCCTTGCAATTCTTGCCTGTAACTGCGGCAGATGCTGGCTGCTACGACCAAGGTACGACTGCTGCGGGTCGCTACCGTCTGCTGCTGCCAATAGTCGCCAGCTTCTGTATTTTTTTTCTCCTGCCAATGACTACTGCAGTAGTCACTGGCTTCTGTGGCTTTCAGAAATTGCTGATGTCTCAAAACTTCTCCTGCTTAGAAGCAAATTTGGGTTCTCTCAAGAGAGTAGTCGAAGGCAGTGGAGGACCGTAGCCAAAGGCAGTGGTAGTTGAGGCAGAGGTATGTAAGTCAGGACAATTGTGGCTTCTATGGCTTAATACTGCTGCTGATAGATGCAGTAGTCATTGGCTGCTGAGGCTAGTATCTTTTTGCAATGACTGCAGTTGCCTTCAGCTGTTGTAGGTTCTAGCCATTGCTGCTGTTGTCTGACTCCTCCAACTGAAGATGCGGAGATGGTCACTACCGGGGGACAGTAGCTCAGGGACAGGGATGGAGACAATGGGAAGAAGCCAAGACCACTTTAAAATCTTGTGGTTTCCTATCGCTGCTGCTGATTGTAGAAGTTTCTGGTTTCTATGGCCGATTGCTACTCCTCATAGTATAGAAATACTCCTGCTTAGATGCAGTGTTGGCTGCTGAATAGGAACAGCAGCCAAGGGAAGAAGAAATGGAGATGACAGGTCACATCCAAGACCGGCTGTGACTATTTTTGCTTGCCACTACTGCTGCTGATTGTAGCAGTAGCTCGCTGCTGCGGCTTTGTGTTACTGTTACTGAATGCAGTAGACACTGGCTTCTACTACTTGCTACAGCTGATGCTGCCTTACAGTTGCTCCTGCTGAGATGCAGAGATGGACTTTCACGCGGAACAGCAGCCGATGGCAGCAATGGAGGAGATGATGGACTAGCTGCTGCCGCTGTGGCTTGTTACTGTGGTTGTGGAATGCAGAAGTTACTGGATGTTGCAGGTTGCCTCTCCTGTCACTGAATTCATCAGCGGCTAGCTTCCAGAGAGATCTGCTCCTGCTGCTGTTGTACGACTACTCCTGCTGAGAGGTGAAGGTGGCTGCTGCAAAGAGATAGCAGCCGAAAGCAACATGGGTAGAGATATAAAGCAGCCAAGATGGAATACAGATAGGGAGAACCTGCTGAAAACCAAAGCTAGCTGCTGCAGATTACCACTGCTGCTATTGACTGCAAGAGCTGCTGACTGTGCAGTTCTTATTCCAAGAAAAGGAGCTGGCAGCTTGCAATCCACGTGTCAGCAAAGAATGCCGAACGGATGTTGCCACCCAGGTATGAGAGACCAGGATGAGAATATTCTCCTCATGACTCTGGGAGCAGAAGAAGAAGTGTAGGAACAAAATTTAGTCAGCTCGCAGGCTGGTGAGGCAATGATAGAGGCCGACGAGAGAGCAAGCAGGCAATAAGTAACATTCTCTACAGTGTGCAGAACAGAGATGTGTCGGCAACATTAAACCACCATTTATAAAACAGATTTCACATCCTTTCACAAGAATTCTAAGAATTCAGTGTGATAAACTTGTCAGTACTACACTGCTGTGTGATCTTCTCCCCATCGTCTACCGTCATGGCCACACTTGAACAAGGTTTCACCACACGCTTCATTATGACTACACCAACAAGGCCAGCCACAGGCCAAGTTAATAATGGTCAAATTCATAAGAGAGTGCTGGTTTCTGGCCAAACTGGATACGGATACCAAACCACAGCTTGACCAAATGAGTAGGATGACGAATGCTAGGAATAACTTTTTGGAAAAATATTCAGCTACAGTTTGGTATGTTGTCACTGTGTAATGAAAAAAATGAAGGAATAAAAAAAGGGCAAGATGTAGGTAGGTGAGAAAATAGGTGGCCTGTCATTTTCCTAGCCTTCTGGCTATCATATCTATGTGTTGATCGAGGAGGGGGGGCTGTCGTTTGGCTAAGAGATGAAAACTTGGAGCATTTCACTTGTCCGCACTCAGCCACAGTGGATTGCTGAGATTGTGGAACCGATTTTATTTGTGTCATGGCCCTTTGCACAATCAGCAAGAGTGGCACGGGACTTCCGGTCCGAGGACAGCGAGAAGTGAGGCGTGAGCGCGAGGGCAGCGACCGGCAATGTGGCACTGCGATTTGACCAGCTGTAGGAGTTGCCATCAAGTGCAGAAAAAGGAGAAAACACTGAAAGAAGGAGGGGGGGGGGGGGGAGATGTTGCGACTGAGATCTTAGGCGTACGCGTTTTGGCCTGAGCCTGCATCAGCGCCTTTGAGTCTAAACAACTCAATCATGCCGTACATATGCTAAGATAGTGCAAGCCATGTTGAAACATCAAGGGAGGTAGATGAGCCTATGTCAACATCCGAGGTGCACTTCCATTACAGGTGGCAGTCCATCTCCTTGCGTGCGCTGTGACGTGCACGATGCATTGAATGCAGGTATCATGGGCAGGTGTTCCGAGGTCCGAAAAAAGAAAGTAATTTTTCAGTCCAGAGCTGAAGGCGAACACAGATCTCTGAGCCTCGATTTAACCAGGTGGTAAGAGGGGAGGTTGTCCTCAGGAGGTAGTGGTGAAGTTTGGAGGAGATGAACGCACGTAGGCAGCTGCGGTGGGTATGGTTACTGCGGTAGCGAATGTAGAGGTAAGTATTCAAGGGATTCTGAAAATCTTTAAATTCCAGAACTTGTCGTTGTTGAAATCTGTCTCCTTTGAAGATCAGGAGGCCAAGGAAGTTGATTTGCTTCTCTGAAATCTTCCACTTCAGTTTGATGTTCTCATCCAAACTGTTGAATGTTGAGAGGAAGGAAGTGAGCTCTTATAGTGTTCCAGTCCACAGCAAGAAGCCATCATCAATGTATCCCTTGTGGAGTAGGGCTGGTTGCTAGAGAGCCGTTGCATCTCTTGGTCCAAGTAACTCATGAAAAGTGTTGCAAACTCCGGTGCAGTGAGGGTCCCCAGTGCTGTCCCTTTGATCTGTTGATATGTGCATCCAAGGAAATCCACAAGATAATTTTGCATCATCCAAGCAAGTAGTGCAATGTCAAGACTTGCTTTGGGGTGCCGAGCTTGAGTGAGGAGTTCTTGGATGTAGGTCAGGGCAGTTTGGACAGGGATGCTAGGGTACAATGAGACCACGTCGTTTGTAGTAAGAAGGGTGTGTGGTGGGAGGGCCAGATTTCCATCTCAACCAGCAATGGGAAGCTGTCCTTGATGAAGGTGGGCTGGCTTTCTACCACTTTTTGCAGCTCGGCATCCAACCATTTTGAGATGTTGGTGGTGACCCATGCTTGAGAAGCGGCGATGGGTCGGCCGACGGATGGGTCTTTGTGGATGTTCATGATCATTTTGAAGGCCGCAGGTTTCCATCAATCTTTGGGACGATGGAGGAAGATTCTCCAAAGGCAGGAGGGTAGGAGAACGGAGGCCTCAAAACGTTGTAGAATATCAAGGAGACTTTCCAAAACTCTCTCCGCATCCCATTGTTCTTGGCGGTATGTGGAGGAGCCATGGATGTGGGAAAGACAGTTGGAGATGTATTTTTCTTTGTCCATGATGACAATGCCCAAGTTTTTGTCCTCTTGCTTGATAACGATGGAGTTTTTGTCTTTCAAACACTTGAGGGCGGTAGGATATTTCTTGGACAAACAAGCTCGGCGGCGGGAAGGGGGGGAGGGGGGGGGGGGGGGGGGGG
>SZWC01013579.1:27949-46171 GCA_023375785.1 Penium margaritaceum | reverse complement strand
GGTGGTAGAGGGAGGGGGAGGGGTGGGAAGGGGGGAGGAAGGGGGGGAGGTGGGAGTCGGGGATGCTATGTGCACAAGGACGGCAGGGCAAGGAGGCCTAGACTAGACCTCTGCCCCCCTCTCACCCTGAGGGAGGGAGCGAGCGGGACAAAGTCCACTAGGGGCATCCATGTGCCACTCGTCGCCGAAGTCCCCGGTCCCTCAGCGGGTGCATGAGGAGCAGACGGATGCGACGGTGTGAGAGGTCGGGGGTGTGGGTCCGACGAGTACAACTGCGTCCAATCCAGCGGTTCAGTAGGAGAAGGGTCTGGCTCGCATGGCTATGAAGGCCAGAGGGGGTGGAGGCGGCGGGCTGGATCGAGAGGTATCAGCTTTGTAGGCACACCAACTGCCGTGGGCCTGGCTGGGGGAGGGGCTATGGCAAGAGCTACAGTAGAGGCTGCAAGGGGGCCTGTGGAAGGATCTGTAGCAAGGGCTATAGCCAAGGTAGCAACTGTTGGAGTTGCTAGAGTAGCTCCTAAGGTAGTACCATCTGAGGTTGTTGTAGTGCCAGCTGTGGCTGAGGTAGCACCTGTTGCGACTGTTGTAGAGCCACTTGCTATAGTGGTTATGGCAGCAGCAGCTACTGCTATTATTTTTGCAACTGTTACTATTACTTCTACAGCTACATCTTATGCTACTGTTGCAGCATTTGTTGCTACTACTGCTGCTTCTACTACTGCTGCTCCAATTGTGGCTACAGCTGTTACGACTTCTACTGCTATTGCTCATGATGTTGCTACTGTTGCTATCGGTGCTGGTGTGGTTGCTGCTGTTGCTGTTGTTGTGGATGGTGTTACTGCTGACAATGATGCCGCTGTTGCTATTGGGACTGCTGCTACTAGGGCTGCTGCTACCGCTAGTGCAGTTGAGGCTGTTGGCTCTCTTGTCGTGATTGCCCCAGGGCAGGCAGAGAACCAATGCTAGTAGAGCTGATCTGGGGCAAGGGGGTAGCTAGCCCCTCCAGAGGGATACCGGGGCTAGAGTTGAGGAGGGTGGTTAGGCACCGCTCCTTGGGCTGTAGGTGCGACCGGCCCAGAAGCTGTTGAAGCCAGCATCTCTCTTGGGTGGCGGGAAGGAGTTACTAGTAGGGGCGGTTGGTGGGCCCGCTCCTGGCCCCCCAAAGGATGAACCAAGTGATGGCTTGACGTTGACCTCGCTCCCCGAGGCAGGGGCAACAGAGGGTGTGGGTAGAAGAGGCCGTGGTGACTCAAGAGGCTACTCGTGCTATCAAGGCTGCTGGGGCTGCCGGGGCTGTTAGGGGGAAGGCTGCACTCGCCAGAGGCCTCGGCCCCCACCGCCTGGCCTGTGGAGGTGTGGGTTGGTAGAGGGCAGTCTGTCCGTGGGAGAGGTGTGGTGGAGAGAGAGGCCTTGATGCAACTAAGATGCTGCCCAAGGCCCGCCATGCGGGTCGTGGAGTCCACCTGACGCTCGTTCACCCAGCGGAGGGCAGCTAGCACGTCCCGAAGGATGGGAGATGCGGGGCTGTCCCCGGCTACCCCCTCCTCCTCCTTGCGATGCCTGGCTCAGACCAGGCAGACCCTATGCCAGCATGGAATGGAGCGTGATGGCGAGGGCGGACGAGGTGGTCCAGGTTTGTTTCATTGTCTTTATGTGTTTTCTGTTTTCTAATCACAGCAGAAGCAGGTTGTGTAGGATGGCATCTGAGCCCAAAATGTGGTTCTTGACATGTTTTGAGAGGGATTTGCAATAGGCCTTCTCATCCTCTACGAGTTGTTCCATCACCCTCCCAATGTCCTTGTGGAGGTTCTGGAGCGTTGTTGCCAATTTCTTGGAAATTGCCGCCTCACCTGCTCGGCCGACGCCTTTAGGCGCTTTTTGCTTCCGTTCACTACGTGCCAAAGGAATTCCATTGCCAAGGCATGTGTGTCTTTGACTGCTTCTACTACAGTCGCAACTTCTGTAAAGTGGCTCTGTAGCGGGGAGTGCAGTTCCATGGCGAACTGTTTAAGAGAGGATGCGATCTGGTCGGAGACGTCTTGGATACCCTCTACCCTCTCGGCAACGACAAGTACCTGAATGTTGGCCTGCTGTATGGCTGTTGAGAGTGGCATGGAGGCGCCGTGGGGCATGTTGGGAGCCCCTTAAGGCTGGGGGTCAGCTCTGTCGACAGCACCATCCGCGCAGTGCACGACTCCGCCTTCAGCGCATTTGTCCTCTACTCGGACAAGCGCACGATGCCAAGGGATGAGGGTGAGGGCTGAAGAGTGTGAGTTGTTTTCAGTATCCTCCATCATTGCGTCAGCCATGGTGAGCGAGGTCGGTTGCGAAAGGGGGGGAGGAGGGTGGGATGGAGTGGGAGGGGTGAAAGGTGGAAGAGGAGGGTAAGCAGGCCGTGGCTTTGCAGGAGAGGGGGAGGAGGAGGAGGTGGAGATGGACGTGGGGAAGGGACCGGTGGCTAGGGATGTGAAAGGGGGTAAGGAGGAGGGAGGAGGAACCATAATGGGGGGGAAGGGGGGGGGGGGGGGAGGGGGGGGGGGGGGGAGGGGGGGGGGGGGGGAGGGGGGGGGGGGGGGAGGGGGGGGGGGGGGGAGGGGGGGGGGGGGGGAGGGGGGGGGGGGGGGAGGGGGGGGGGGGGGGAGGGGGGGGGGGGGGGAGGGGGGGGGGGGGGGAGGGGGGGGGGGGGGGAGGGGGGGGGGGGGGGAGGGGGGAGGAGAACGAGGTGGAGGTAGGCGTGGATGGGGAGCCGGCGGCCAAGGAGGTGGAGTGGGGATAACAGGGGAGGAAAGGGAGGAGGAGAAAGAGGGGAGGAGAAAGGGGGGAGGAGATTGAGTGGAGACGGTGAGGAGGGGAGGAGGATGGGGGAGGGGAGTGTGGTGAGGAGGTAGGGTGCAGAGCGGAGAAGGAGAGGGGGGTGGGGGAGGGGGAAGGAAGAGGGCTGGAGGGAGGGGTCGGTGGCGAAGGAGAGGGATGGGAGGCGGGAGGATGGGGGGGAGGCCGCAAGGGGGGATAAAGGTGGTGCAGCGGATAGGGGGGGGAGAGGGGGAAGGGGGGGGGGGGTCGTTGTGGAGGAGGGGGGCATGTTGGAGGGAGAGGGAGGGGACAGTGGGATGGGGGGATGGGTGTTGGAGCAGTGGTGGCGGGTCTGGTGGGGATGACGGTGTGTCAGGCGCGTCTAGTGCGTCTGGCGCACCTGGGGCGTTGGGCGCGTGTGGCGCGTCAAGCATCAGTGGCCCGCCAATGCGCGCCTGGCGCATTCGGCGTGTCTGGCGCGGTTGGGGCGTCTGACGTGTCCGGCACTGAGGGTACGTCTGGCGCTTCTGGCGCTCCTGGCATGCCAAGCACGTCTGGCAGATTTGGCATAGCCGGCGGTTCTGACGCGCCAAGCGCGCTTGGTGCACCCTATGCTTCTTATGCGTCTGGCTCATCCCGCACTTTTGGTGCAGTTAAGGCGGCATACAGTGTTTGCATCACACGCAAGGGAGCAGGCAGAGCGGTTTTCTTTTCTTTGGATCAATTCAAATAGTAAGTTAAGTATAGGGGCACTTTGAACTCGGAGCCCTGGTTGCTTGCGCGGTTGGACACAGGGACCCGTGTCTATATCTCATAGACTCTTTGGCCTCGCCGGAAAATCAAAACAACCAGAGGGCCCGGTCTGCCAATGACGACAACCTTAGGGCTTGTTGTCTGTGTACATGCAGTCTCGGGCTCAATGGGACAATGTTAGCAACTAGTGTTCGCCCACAAAAGTCGGTGAGTAGCGAACACCAATTCGTACTTGGTTTTTTGTACCATACTTGAAAAAAAATGTGTCAACAGAACGGGTTCCAATATTTTTTCCATCCATAGCACACGGTTCTGGATGTCACAAAATTGTCAGATGTATTTCCGGTGCAATATGCCTACAACCAGTCATTCGAGATAGCCAGACTATTAACATCTCGACCATCTAAAATCGCGCCGGAATCTAACGGGCCCCCTTGTGGACTGCCGCCCAAACACATGCTCCGGCACTGATGGACCTGGCAATGCAGGTCCTCGTGTCAGGCTGAGGCACGAACTCAAGCTCCAATGTCAATCCATCCCAAGTACAATCATATGTGACCAAACCTATTATTTTTTACAATAGAACTTCCCAAATGACTCATACATATAAATGTATTAACACACACACGCACACACACACACACACACACACACACACACACACACACACACACACACACACACACACACACACACACACACACACACACACACACACATAAGAATACACAAAAAGCACATAGTAAAAACCATTATTAGACCTCAGGGATACCTCTTTACACATGTTTTTTTCCACAACATTTCACACTTTGGATTTATAGATATTTGTGACAAAACATAGCATAATTCACATCAACTAATGAGTGAAAAAACGTATGGTCCAATACACCTGACCTTCCTAGAAACTTCATACTGGTGCATATGCTTATACACACATCAAAGAGCTTCAAAATACATGATTAACCATACCTCGTGATATGGTGTGTTAGTAGCCTCGTGAGTACTACTACGACTTTTCATTTCATACTCGTGCTGAAAACCAACACAAAATTTCCGTAACTTCTTTTGTAAATCTGACTGCCTCTAACGTTTTGCTCACATAGCATGAGGTGACCAAAAAGCCCACGCTCAAACTCAGAACTTGTCCAATGAACCCCAAGGATCATTCAGGTATGTGAGGCACACAAACCCAACGAATGATTATGGGTCTATGAACCTAACATTGCAAAAATTGCTCACAGTTTCCTAAATGCATGGGATTGTTGTCGTGTAAAATGACACCATCAAAACATGAGAATTGTTTGGCATGGAAAACTGGAAAAAAGCACCGAAGATGGAGACAGAGTACATCCAAAGTTTTCCGAGTATCCCTAGGATTGTGCTGTGAGGGTGGCATCTTTAAATCTACTTCAAGTACAAGACACTGCTTTTACTCATGAAGGGTACAGAAGTCCTTTAAGAGAGTGGTCAAATATCTCAGATACCCATAAAACGCAAAGAATGACTCTCATCCGCCCGGTAGCGGCAAAACCAAAAAAAAAACTCAAAATCCTAGTCGGAAATCATGCTCGCTCGCGGCATGCATCAACGGACAAGCATTAAAAAAACCTGAATGGGGACATCGCTGCCACGCGAGAATCGTGAGGGAGCAATGACCCCTTTTTTCTTTTTTTCTTTTTGATATGCAAACCCCCCCGGTTCTGTACTTAGGGTTTTGTATGTATGGCGCTGGCAGGGGGGTTTGCGTGTCCCCCAAAAAAACACAAAGGGGTCATTGCTCCCTCGTGATCGAGCGAAAATGCCCATCTTTCGTTTTTGACATTTTTTATACACAAAAACGTGTTCTCTTTACGGACAAACCGCAATCAAACCCTACCCCGAATTACATTCAAGGTTTTAGGGTTATACTTTTACGCGGGCTCCTGCTGGGCCACGCGTTAGCAGGGCCCACCAGGTTCCCTTTGAACGGATGTGGAGTTTGGAACTCCCCTCAAACTCCAAACAAACCTCCCCCCACGAGTATCACAAATCCTTCAATGAAGGGGTTTGTGATATTAGCGGAGGGTGCCGCATGCCATGCGTCGTCAGCGCATGGCATGAGGCCTCGCCATGCATTTTTTTCTGTTTTCTTTGTTACCGTCGTGGCAGTAGCGGCCGCTGATGGGTAGTTAGGTTAACTTTTTGCCGGACGACGGGCGAATCATTTTTTTATTTCTACTATTCAGGTATCTCGTATGGTAACCCTTAAGAAAGAGAGCGACAAACAGATAGAAGTAGTTTTTTTTCAACAATAACACCAAGGCATGCGTGCTTCTGGTATCCTCTACCATCAAGATTCAGTTGGACTAGTTTCAAAGCTATACACATGCAAATAAAACTCGGAAAATTCTCTGTGCCATCCATCAACCAAAATCTCCTCCAAACAATTTTTTTTTGCTAAAGCAAATTCTAATGATGATAATGAAGAAGGGACATTGTATCATCTTTTCCATGCAACAAATATAGCCACTGATCCTAAAGTGCAACAACGTGGATGGGAAATCAATACGCAATTACGGGCAGTGGCTCCTCACGTCTCTATCTGACAATTTGGAACATCTCGTGACCATCTTGGGAGGAAGGAAAAATGAGAAGCTCAACTACGGAAAGTCGTTAAGTACATCTATATCAAGGCACAACATCGTAACTGTAGTGATGTCTCATTGTGCTCATTGGCTCCCATGACCAGAAGGTTATGGTGACAGAAGTGACAACAAGGGAGGTTGTAGAAAGGATGGCACCAAGAAGGATGCCAAGAAAGGTGTGCTGGATTGTTTCACAACCACAGCAAAGGCCTTGCTGTCAATCCAGGACCTTTGGTGTGCCAACCAATTCTTGTACAAATAATGTGAGTAGAATGCGGAAGCTCTTATTGTATGACAAGAATGAAAACTATAGCACCATTGTGTACAAGCTCAGTAGCAGGCTACAAACAGCTCAGCAATAGAGACCTGAAAGAGCCTGACCTCAACTAGGCGCAACATCTCGCTAGGCATCTAGCCTTCCAGCAAGAGTTTTGGCGTATCAATTGTCCTTTGAGCTGACAAGCCTTCAGTATTCCAGGAAACCTCCACTCCAAACTAGCAAAACTCCGCCAGAGTCGGTGGGTTATCAGAGGGAACCTCCAAGAAACTCCAGCAACACTGGGGTCTGAGTTTGGAACAGAGACCAAGTGGCTCACGGCCATGCATATTGGATGATGCTACTAGAATGGATTTGGAGAGACTGGAAATGGTTAATGGAGCCACTACTCGTACTCCCTTTATACAGTTGTTTTGGCAGGTAGCAGTCCTAACAGTCTTCGATGCGCCATTTTAGTCGGTGTTCCCAGTGGTCCCAATCGCTAATGGAGAAATACGTCGTCCAACATTGGAAGCGGCGATGACGATGTAGTAAATCCTCCAAGAAGTCGCGTGTGAGCTAGGCAACCTCATTGATGCCTATAAATTGGCTCACACAAATCTCGTAAGATTTTTACTCTCCAAGATTGCCTGGGACATGGCAGTTGCCAAGTTGTTAAACCCTGGACGCCACTCCACTGAGATGGCCGAGACAGTCCCACCTTTCTTGGATACACCAAACCATTTGTACATGTCCAGGGCTTGGACACGCCCTTTAGGACCAGACACCAAGAATACTGTGGCATATACAATGAAAAAATCCATCAGAGAATTTCCCCAATAAGTCACAGAAAAACATGTAGCTTCCTGTTGAATGCTTTGAATATCGATTAGTCTGCGCCATGTAGAAGCATAAATTCAGTCCAGTTATTGCTTCACTCCAAGAGGGTGCATGTCACAACTGTGGCAATAAGAGCCTCTATGTCAGTGAGTGCTTTTAGGAGGAAAATTCTGGCGGCAAGGATGTCAATGGAAAGAAGTCACTCCCCAAAAGCAGCAAGAATTTCTTCCTTGGAGATCAAGAGGTAGTACATGGATTCTGATAAGAGCACATCCAAGTCAAGAAGAAAGGATTTTCCACCATGGAAATTCCAATTAGTCTATTGTCATCCTGCGGGAGCCATAAAAAAGTGGAGATGGAAGTCATAGTAGGAGGTGAGAAGATGTTGCACGTAATCCACAATGTGGAGTATGTATCCAGCCTTAACGCCATTTGACGGACAAGGGTATGAGGTGCTCTTCCATAGGAAAGGTAGAGGAGGTAGAGTTCATTGAAAGACTTTTGCACACTATAAGAAGTGTGTATGAAGGGAAGTAGTGTATTAGGAAGGTTCTAGGAAGGTGGAAACTATATAACAATATTGTTTGAGATACCATTTTTCTAGGAAGGTGGAAACCTTTGTGCACTAGGTGAAGTGTATATACTGTTTTTCAGTTCAATGGTAAGGTTGCACGCAAGGCACTCCGAGTGGAAACTTGGCAGAGGGGGGAGGGGGGATTGAAAGTGTATATGGGGATTGCATTTGGAGGTGTATGGCTGGATAGGTGGGTTGTGTGTAGAGATATGAACTTGTGTGTGTTCCTTTGAGCTTTGTGATTATTAGTGGTTGGGAGGAGTGGGTTTGAAGTGGAAAGTGTATGTGGGGAGTGTAAGTGGAGGTGTATGGCTGGATGTGTAGGTTATGTGAAGAAGTATGTACTTGTGTATGTTGGTTTGAGTGATGTGCTTGAGATTGGTTGGTGGTCATTGGAGTGGGGGAGGGAGAGGGGGGTGTGGGAGTTGAAAGTGTATGTGGGGGTTGCATGTGGAGGTGTATGACTGGATAGGTGGGTTGTGTGTAGAGATATGAAATTTTGTATGTTCCTTTGAGTGATGTAGTTAGTGACAGTTTGGAGGAGGTCATTTTGGGGTGGAAAGTGTATGTGGGGAGTATAAGTGGTTGTGTATTTCTGGATGTGTGGATTGTGTATAGAAATGTGTACTTGTGTATGTTGGTTTGAGTAATTCACTTAGATTTGGTTGGTAATTGTTGAGGGGGGAGGGTGTGTGGGGGCCGAAAATGTATCTGGAGGTGTAAGTGGAGGTGTATCATAAGGTGTACGGGATGTGTGTAGAAATTTGTACTTTTGTACATTGGTTTAAGCATTGTGTTTGATATATCTTGGTGGTGATTGCTTGAGGAAGGGGGGAAGGGAGGGTGGGGGTGGAAATTTCATGTGGGGAGTGTATGTGGAGGTGTATGATCAAATGTCTGGGTCCTATATAGAGATATACAATTGTGTATCACGATTTTGAGTGATTTGGTGGTTGAAAGTGTATGTGAGGATTGCATGTGGAGGTGTATGGTTGGATAGGTGGTTTGTGAGGAGATACATGAACTTGTGTATGTTCCTTTGAGTTATGTGGTTAGTGGTTATTGAGAGGAGGGGGTTTGGAGTGGAAAGTGTATGTGGAGACTGCAAGTGGAGGTGTGTGGCTGAATGTGTAGGTTGTGTGCAGAAATGTGTACTTGTGTATGTTGGTTTGAGTAAAGTATCTGAGATTTATTGGTGGTTGTTGGGGTGGGGGAGGGAGAGGGGGGTGTGGAGGTAGAAAGTGTACGTTGGGGATTGCATGTGCAGGTGTATGACTGGACAAGTGGGTTGTGTGTGGAGATATGAACTTGTGTATGTTCCTTTGAGTGATTTAGTTAGTGGTATTTGGGAGAACGGGGTTTGGGATAGAAAGTGCATGTGGGGTGTGTATGTGGAGGTGTATAGCTGGATGTGTAGGTTGTGTGAAGAAATGTGTACTTGTGTATGTTGGTTTAAGAAATGTGTTTGAGATTGGTTGGTGTTCGTTTGGGTGTGGGGATAGAAATTGTGTGTGTAAACTGTGCATGGAGGTGTGTCAATGGGTGTGTGGATTCTGTGTAGGTATCTGTACTTGTTGTTGAAAAAAAAAATTCCCCTCTACATGCCCAAGTGCGGCACCGGAAGGCGCCCACGAGCCGCCAGAAAGTGGAAGAAGAACGCGCCGGCGGATCTGGTGACTCCAGTATTGTTAGGATCCTGTAATGGATGATTGCCCCTTAAACTTGACAAGTTTCTGAATCCGGTGGAAGTTGTTTCCCCAGATTCAGACAAGTATCGAGGGAGATATGGTCTTCCAAAGTTGGGGTGTGTGCAGAGACTCTGGGAGCCGGCTGCGACTCGAAATCTGGTCGATAAGCGACCAGACCGAGTAACAAAAACACCATCTGGAGAAATTGCTCCGATAGGCATGCCGAGGCGTCCGGTGGATGGTCAACCTGATCCGGCGGGTCATCCACCGGATCCAGTAGTGCAGGTTGTTACTGAGGGACTTCGCCAAAAACCTGGCTCGGCGTCCGAAACTTAGTAGTACGTTTTCTTACTCGGGTACTTCGTCAAAATTCTGACTGCAGGTCCACGGACAGGTTTCAAACCTCGTCACACCCCATCACCAAACGCGACCCAAAAGTGGGTAGGTTGCGTGGAAACAGTGCATAGGACCCCCACACCATGTGCAATGGGATATGCGCCTTGGGAAAGGCGCTTCGCACGTGAAGGAAGGCACCACGGCGAGTGGCAGTGTCAGACTTCTGTGGTGGGTGAGACCTGCGCTTCGGCAAGCATAACTTGGGCTATGCTAGACCAAAGTGTGCACAGTTTGGTGCGTTGGAGAGCTCATGACTAGCCCTATAAATGTTGTGATCATGTTCATGCTCAACAACTAACGCAAAACGATGTTATTCCCTTCTCAAACTGAATGTCTCTAAATTCATGCTCACATAGTGTGAGGTGACCAGAAGCTCACGCTCAGTCTCAGATTCGCCCAAAACAGGAAGACATGAACCAATAGAGTTTATCACACCAACATCGGGACTGCATCCACGTGGATTCCTCCTGACAAAGGGTTATGGGCCCACGTGTCTAAACGCCTCCAACATTCACACCTTCCGTAGCGCACGAGACCGTCATCCTGGACGTTGCCGTGAAGTTCTGAGAACTTGTCGGAGTAGCAGCTGCGCACATGGCGCATAAGGAGACGCAGCCCATTCAGAAGTATGCGGGCAGCCCGGGCTTTGGCTATGGAGGCGGCAGTTTGAACTACACCTCTCGCATATGGGGCTGCGGGATGTCATGTTGGGAAAGGAGGTGCTCATAGAGGCGACTGCTACTCACTCGGAGAAGCAAGCCTTCGAAAAGAACACAGAGGCGCTCATGCTCCTGGTGTCTGGGACGGCCGAGTCGTAATGGGGCTACATCCAAGGCTACAAGCTGGCAGCCGAAGCTTGGCAAAAGCTCTGTATCATCCACCAATCCAAGTCGCTTGCGAACAAAATCTTTGCGATGAAGCGGCTCCTCACGGTGAGAATCGGAGAGGGAGATGATGTCATCTCCGCCATGTAGCAGATCAAGTCGCTCGCCTTGCAATGCAACGATGTGGGGTGGAAGATCAACACACAGCTGCAGGCGATGGCCCTCCTCATGGCCCTACCTGACAGTTGGGGTCCACTCATCACCGTTCTCGGAGAATGGTCAGAGGACAAGCTCATCTATGGTGCTGTCGCAGAGTACATCCGCAACGAGGTGTAATGACGGAGCTGCAGGGAGTCCTCATCTTCCTCATCGGCCCTTGTCACCAAAACGCGAGGTGGCAGAAGCGAGGGCCGAGGAAGTGGCGGAAAGGGTGGCGGCAAGAAGGGCTCCAAGAAAGGTGCGTGCCGTAATTGTGGAAAAGAGGGCCATTGGGCCTATGAGTGACCAGAGGAGGCAAAGACCGGCGGCAAAAACGGCAAGGGCAGGTCGCTCCTCAACGGCAACAAGAACCACTTCCTCAAGAAAGCCAACAGGCGATGCCTAGATTATGGGGCCGAGGAGCACACCCAAGTCGAGAAGGTGGGGTTCGTCACCTACGAGAAGTCCTCCAAGTCGATGGTGGTCGCAAACGACAAAGTCGAGCCGGCGGCCAGCCAAGGCGACGTGGAGGTGGAAGTCGTGGTGGGCGGTAAGAAGGAGCTATGCACAATTCGTGATGTGCAGCACCTCCCCGGCCAGGCTGACATCCTGAGTGTCAGCCGCTTGACGGACAAGGGGTATGAGGTGCTCTTCCGCAGGAAAGGCGCAGTGGTGCGCATTGACGACGACGGCAAGGTCGTGCTGGAGGCAAAGTACGAGGACGGTCCCTACATCGTGGAGACCAAGGTGGTCCCCGCGGCATCCGACGTAGTAGATTCCCAGAAGCGCATCGTCAACATGGCCAAGGGAGGAAGCGCCGATCTGAAGCTCTGGCACCGACGGATGGGGCATTCGGTGCCCGCAACCGTTAAGGAGATGGTGAAGCGCGACATGGTGCGTGGCCTCGTCATCAACTGTGCAGACACGGCAGCAGATGCAACAGCGCACAAAAAGTGTGAGCCTTGCATTTTGAGCAAGGTGCAGCGCAAGCGGCTCAATGAGAACGAGGCTCGCTCAAAGGACCTGTTGGAGGTTGTGCACAGCGACGTGTGCGGACCGTTCAAAACGCCATCAAATAGCGGCTTGAGATACCTCGTCATCTTCATTGACGACTGCAGCAGAAAACTCTACGTGTACTTCATGAAGAGGAAAGGCGAGGTCCTGGACTGGTTGAAGGAGTACGTCACAGCGGTGGAGAGGCAGACTGGCCGAAAGGTCAGAGCGCTACACAAGGATAATGGCGGAGAGTACGTGGGCCGCAGCGGATGGATGAAGCAGCAGGACATCAAGTAGGAACCCACTACGCCGTACTCGCCACAGTCTAACGGAGTGGCGGAGCGGGCAAACCAGACGCTGCTCAACATGGTGCGGACCATGCTTGTGGATGCGGGGTTGCCGCAAGGGTTCGGGACGGAGGCTGTGCGTACAGCGAGCTCAACCATCAACCTCACCCCAACAGCGGTAATGAAGGGCAAGGGCGGCTGGAAGACGCCACAAGAGGTTTGGAGCGGGCGTAAGCCAAACGTGGCACACCTGAAGGTGTTTGGGTGCAAGGCGCACGCGATGGTGCAGGCGGCACAATGACGCGACAGCAAGCTGGAACCGCGGGTGAAGCCGTGCTTGTTCCTCGGCTACGAGAGCGTAAAAAAAGCGTATCGGCTCTGGGACCCACGCATGCAAGAGATCATCCCCAGCCGTGACGTTGAGTTCGACGAGCAGTAGAGCTTCAGCAGCAGTAGCAACAACATGAGCGTCGGGAATACTCCATAACAAGGGGAGTGGTTCCAGCTCCTTGACTACGAGGAGGAGCCGGCGGACGCGGAGGTCGATGACGCGGCGTTGGAGCGTTGCGGTGCAGCAGGTGCAGTTGCCCATGCGGAGGACTCCAATGACGATGCAGCTGGGCTGGAGATCCCACGGAATGATCCGTCGAAGGAGGCACCGCGGGTGCCGAAGCACGCACTCCCGGCGGAGTTCGCGTCGGGCGTCGGAGAAAATTCCTCCGGACGCGCCGCCCGTCCGGTTGATGGTTCACCGGAGCGGGAGAAACCCTCGGGGAGCCGTCCGGTCAATGACTCACCGGAGCGGGCAGAGTCGAAAGGATCGCAGCAGAGTGACGAGACGCCACCAAAACTGCCGCGTCGCAGCGGGAGGCAGCGGAGAGCGGGGAAGCATTTGACGCAGGCACCGGTCGATGGATTGGCATGATGTAGTGCATGCTAGCTACATCAACGGAGCCAACGACCATGCAAGAGGCACTTGCGTGGCCCGAGGGAAAGTAGTGGGACGCCGCCATCAAGTCAGAGTTGCCGTCTATTGCTGAAAACGACACGTGGCAGCTGGTTGACAGGCCGAAAGACGCCAAGGTCATCGGCTCCATGTGGGTCTTCAAGACCAAGTTCACAAAGGAAGGTGTGGTTGACAAGTACAAGACGCGGCTCGTGGCGAAGGGGTACACACAGCGTAAGGGCAAGCACTACGATGAGATGTTTGCCCCCGTCGCCAAGTTCACAAGCATCCGGGCGATCCTTGTGGTGGCAGTTGCGAAGGACATGGAGCTCCACCAGATGGACGTAAAGACAGCCTTCCTCAATGGAATCATCGACAAGGAAATCTACATGGAGGTGCCGGAGGGGGTGGATGCACCGGAGGGTAAGGTGTGCAAGCTGCGGAAGTCCTTGTATGGGCTAAAACAATCTCCCCGATACTGGTACCAACAGATGGACAGCTTCATGGCACAACTCGGCTTCAAGCGATGTGAGGCAAATCATAGCGTGTACGTGCGGCGCAGCAAGAAGCTCCATCAGATTGTCGCACTCTACGTGGACGATCTGATCTTGTGCTCCTTAGACCTGCCAAGCCTACAGCAGCTGAAAGAGCAGCTGAGCAGCAGGTTCCAGATATCGGACATGGGGGAGCTAGATTTCTACCTCGGGGTGAGCATTACGTGGAACCGGAGGGCGCGCACGCTTCAGCTGGGTCAGGCCAAATACGTGGCCGAGGTGCTAAAGCGATACAGCATGGAGGACTGCAAACCGGTGTGCAATCGGGTCTCCACGACCTGTGAACTAAGTGCGGCAACGGCGCCGCAAACAAAAGAAGAGCGGGAGGATGTGGCAGGGGTGCCTTACCAATCGGCGTGGGGCAGTCTCATGTACGCCATGGTTGCGACTCGACCGGACTTGGCCTACGCGGTGGGCCAAGTGAGCAGGTACGTGGCTGATCCAGGGCCGCTACACTGGCAGGTGGTCAAGCGCATCCTCCACTACCTACAAGCGACGCGACACGCGCGCCTGAGGTTCGACGGCAAAGGGAGGGCGGACCCTTTGCGTCTGGTCTGCTACACGAATGCAGACTATGCTGGGGATGTGGACAAGCGGAAGTCCACATCCGGCTACGTGTTCTTCCTCGCTGCTGCAGTGGTCTCGTGGTACAGTAGGAAGTAGGACTGCATCGCCACCTCCATAGTGGAAGCAGAGTACATCACGCTGGCCAATGCAATCAAGGAGGCGGTGTGGCTCCGTAGGTTGTTGGGTGAGCTGGGCGTGCCGCAGCTGGAGCCTACGGTGGCACAAGAGGACAACACCGGCTCCATCTCGCTGACCAACAACCCGACGCAGCACAGGAGGACAAAGCACATTGACGTGCGTTATCACTACGCACGGTACATGGTCAAGAAGGGGCAGGTGGTGCTGCAGCACTGCAGCACGCACAACATGCTTGCGGATTGCTTGACCAAAGCGCAACCCGCGAACCGGCATGCGATGAGCGTAGCCAGACTTGGGATGACTAGCTATGACGGGCTGGAGGGCGCAGTGGAAGACGAGTGAGAGCAAGCAGGAGCAGCGGGCATGGCAGGTGCAAGGGGGAGAATGTTGAAAAAAAAATACCCCTACGCAGGCCCAAGTGCGGCGCCGCAAGGCGCCGACGAGCCGCCAGAACGTGGAAGCCCCGCGCCGGCAGATCTGACGACTCAAAGATTTATTGGATACTAAAATGGATGATTGCCTCTTAAATTTGACAAGTCGCTGAATCGAGTGGAAGTTGTTTCGCCGGAATCGGAAAAGAATCAAGGGAGATATGGCCTTCCAAAGTTGGGGTGTGCGCAGCGACTCTGGGAGCCGGCTGCAACTCGAAATCCGGTCGATAATCGACCGGACCAAGTAACAAAAACACCATCCGCAGAAATTGCTCCGAGAGGCCTGCCGAGGCGTCCGGTGGATGATCCACCTGATCCGGCGGATCATCCACCGGATACAGTAGTGCAGGTTGTTACTGAGGGACTTCGCCAAAAACCTGGCTCGGCGTCCGAGCCTCAGTAGTACGTTTTCTTACTCGGGGACTTCGTCAAAATTCTGACTGCAGGTCCGCGGACAGGTTTCGACCCTCGTCACACCCCATCACCAAATGCAACCCAAAAGTGGGTAGGGTGCGTGGAAACAGTGTAGGAGACCCCCACAACATGTGCAATGGGATATGCGCCTTGGGAAAGGCGCTTCGCACGTGAAGGAAGGCGCCACGGCAAGTGGCGGCGTCAGGCTTCTGTGGTGGGTGAGACCTGCGCTTCGGCCAGCATAACTTGGGCTACGCTTGGCCGAATCGTGCACGGTTTGGTGCGTTGGAGAGCTCATGACTAGCCCTATAAATGTTGTGATCATGTTCATGCTCAACAACTAACACAAAATGACGTTATTCCCTTCGCAAACTGATTGTCTCTAAATTCCTGCTCACATAGCGTGAGGCGACCAGAAAGCTCACGCTCAGTCTCAGATTCGCCCAAAACAGGAAGACGTGAACCAATAGAGTCTATCAGACCAAGTTTGGGAATGCATCCACGCGGATTCCTCCTGACACTTGCGTCTATTGGTTTGGTGGTCGATGTATGGGGGGAAGAGGTTATGTGTCGGGGTAGAAAGTGTATGTGGAAATGGTACGTGGAGGTGTATGGTTGTATGTATGGTCGATGTTTAAACCGTTGTACTTGTGCATATAGGTTTGAGTTATATTCTTCAGATTGTTTAGATGAGGGAGGGGGAAGGGGATTTGTAGTGTCGAAGTGTATGTGGGGGTTGTATGTGGAGATGCATTGTCGGCTGTGTGTGCCTCATGTTAACATGTACACTATTACATGATGGCTTTGAGTGATTTGGTGACCGGTGGTTAGGTGGATGGGGTACCGGAGAAAAGTTTATGTGGGCAAGTGCACATCTTTTCCAAAATGAACAAGTTTGCACCTGAAAACATCCTTGGAAAACATGCACTGGACGAGGCAGAGTTGTACTGTGAATAACTCCATTGTGAACTTTCCCAGACAAAAAATAGCCACGTTGGTCATCTTTACAAACAAATGAGACATGTTGTTATACTAAAATCCAATTGTGGTTCTAATTGAGTTCAATCTTTGCCGTACATTTGTCTTTAGGGTTTGGTCCACATGTACCCAGTTTTCGAAAATATATAGCTGATATGCCAAAGTCCCGTATCAATGGAGCGCAAGAAACAACGTAGGTGTCAATGCCGAGCGAGAAAGCAACGAGCCCCCCACACGGTAAAATATAATACCCATCCAGGAATGGAGAGGAAGAAAAGAGCTCCGTAGCCCATGCACTATTTGATCACACTTGAATAGTGACGGAGCAGAACCCATGTGTCCAACCGCTGGTACATCGCCAAACCACCGGCAGAGGTTCGGAAGGCCCAGCTTGCACACACACTGCTCTGCACAAACCAGCTTGTCTGGCGCCTAGGTTTGATGGGAAACAATGCAAGTTTGTGTTCCATTTCCATTAATGTTATGCGACCGTGGAGGCACTACACACGTGTCATTGGATACATTTCCAACAAATGGGTTGGCATTGTTAGTGACAACCGATCAGGTCCTTGTCACCATTGGTGACAAGGTAGTATGCCAACCGCCACCTCGCTGGGGAAAAGGTAAAGAATTGATGTGACGTAGTCGAAAAGGTATGGAAGTCCGACTGTACCATGAACCGAGCTCAGAATAGTAGTTTATGAGCAAAGTGCAGAGCAATTACAACTTGACATTCATTCGGTTCAATTAAATCCCTGGTCATGGCATCCTCGCACCACTTGTCGCTGAATGGTTATCCATCGCTACCGCTGGAGAAATGGGCGTGTGTTGTGGACAATTCCTGTATCATGGACCTGTACGATGCGTGGTTCGGATGGGTAAACATGAAGCGCATGTGGGACTCAAAAGGACTCGGCCCATGTCCTGCTGACCCATACAACATGTGCTCGCTCATGGGTGTCAAACCGCCGCATCGCCATCCAGCATGGTGCCGCCTCACCTGCAGCCATGGGTACAGGTATTAGGCGCGTTTCAATGATGAACCGTGGTACTAGCAGAAGTTTATAAGGCTCGAATTCCACATTTTCTACCTCTCTTGCATTGTCAACGTTTTCACGGGAAAACATGTCTTCTTCGGATCCGCTGAAGCTCAGAGGTCGTCCCATGCTACCGCTTACATTGTGGGGAGGAGATCCGGATGCTCCTAAAGTGGATTTATGGGGAGAAATCCTTCCTCCACGCCTCCCTATGGACCAGTTTGATGCATGGATTGCGTGGAACAAGATGAAGAGCCTGTGGGATGCCAAGAACTTGGGACCTCCTCCAAGTGACCCATTCGACATGTGCCACATCAAGTGTGTGAAACTGCCTCATTGTCATCCTATGTGGTGCCCACCACACTGGCAGTCCTGGGTCCATCTGGATCCTCTCTAATGTGTCAGACTGTGATGCACTTGGGACACCAAAGGACCAGGTGTATTGCATGTATTGAAAATAAATTTCACATCTCTTCTCCCCGGTATTCTTCTGTCATTGAGGTCTCATTTAACACATATGACAGGTCCCACATACTTGTATGAGCTGAGTGCCGTAGAACATGGAAGAAATTGGAAGCATGTCATGGTCACCAACAACTTTGGACAAGACGCTTGTAACTATTTGATATGTGTTGTGACTTGGATTAGTACTAACCAAACAGACATCATTGGGCCGGAATGTTATAAGTAATTTTATTGTATTCATCTTGTACCCGGTAGACAATGTATTTTCCCTTTTTTTTTACAACTCTTTTGACTGTTGTCTATCAACATGGCTAGCATACCAACCATGAATGCGAGCGTACCACCAATGAATGATGTTTTTAACCAAAGGTTCGGATTACGTTTGCAAGACAAATGTTTGCAGCCTAAACACTACTCAAATGGACCAGGCTTCCTGTTTACAAGCCACTGCTGCACTAGGGGG
>SZWC01013578.1:46263-58442 GCA_023375785.1 Penium margaritaceum | reverse complement strand
TCAAACTGAGAAAGCCCTGCGCCCATCCCGTATCCGTGGCTGACAACTGGAGACTTGTCGTCAACAACAGCTGCCATCAATCCTCAAGCCGCCGCCTATTATCATCTTCCTTGAAGCTTCATGCCGTCTGCCGCATGCCCTTCCTTCGTCATTCCAGCTGCCATGAAAAGTCTCGTCCTCCTCAAAGTTCCTCATCTGCCTCATCTACGCCAACTACCGCATCATCGCAACTTCATCGCCGTTATGTTATTGAGCCGCATTCTCGCACCACTTTCTATTGTCGACAATAGCAGGAGCGTGCCATCCGCCGTCAGGACATCGGACACCACCAGTCTCCCTGCTCCTTTTGCGAGCTAACTGGGGAACAAGTCATCGCTCTCCTGGCATTGGCGGACCATTGTCGCTACTCGTTGCACGAATTCCGATGCTAGAGCCAACTTCCTCTCACCGTCAAGATATCGGACACCATCAGTCTTCTTGCTCACGCTTCAAGCTAAGTGGGGAACAAGCCGTCATTCTCCTGCCGACAGAAGAATTGTCTGCCTCACTTGCGTCCACTCCCACTTCGCTTCCTGCCTCACCATCCCCCACTGTCTTCTTCCTTCGCTGTACCATCAGTATCGTCACCAGCCTTCTTCCCTCCTGCCTTCACACGTCATCTCCATCTTCCACCTCCTCAAAGTCCGCCTTTGCATCAGCTTCCTCTCAACCTCGTGTGCCTCATCTTTGAGCTGCCTCTGCATCACCCTTCTCCTTGTCAGCATCCGTACCGCACAAGGTTCCGCCCCTGCACCCACTCAGCCATCAGTCATCTCTATCATCATCCGTTTCTGAGCTGTCGCTTTCATCCTCCTCTCGGCACAAGGATCCGCCCGGTCAAATTGCCCATTCCGCGACAACCTGCGCCCACGCCAAACATGTTGCAACGCACACGGCTCGTCCCTACGCCCACTTCTATATCATCAGCTCCTGCCCTCTCTACACACTAATCAGCATATGTGGCCAGCACAAGGATCTGTACGACCTCACTGCACGTTTCGCAGCAGCCTGCACCCACGCCGGCAGCAGATTTTGCGCGGCGCGTTGGCTGTAGCCCTCCCCTTGCCACATTCTATCCCTCTACTTCGCAGCGCATGTGGTTTCGTCCCTGTGGCCACTCAGTCATCTGTCGCTTCTCGTTCATCATCGGCTTTCATCATCTGCTCGGCACAAAGATCTGCCCTGTCGCATCGTTCGCTCCGCGAAGACCTGCGCCCACATCGAACCACGTACAGCGCACGCGGTTTCACCCCTGTACTCACTGCATTGTCGACCATTTCTTCATCATTGTCCGCATTCATCTGCTTGGCAACTGGATCCACCTGGTCGTATCGCCCCTGTCACAACGACCTGCGCCCACGCCGAATCCCTTGCAAGCACACAAGGCCTCGTATCCGCGTCCACCCCGTTGATCATCTGCTCCTATGCCCTCTCATCAGGAATCTCCACTTGGCACAATAATCTGCTCGATTGCCTCGTCAATTGCTTACAATTCGCGTCCGTACCAAAACACCTGCAATCCTGTCCCTCCGCCATCAGCCATTGCTTCACTCTGCGTATCCGCCTTTGCTTCCCGCTTCTTCTCCGTCATCCCCTCCCTTGCCTCTCCAGTCAGCATCACACACTCTAACCGCTCACCCTTGCACCTGATCCCTCCTATCATGTACAACCTTGGACCCCCCGACAATTTTTGAAGATGGGTCCGCCGGCTTTGTCAGCCTGACACAGATCCCCACGTGGTCGCCTTGATCCGTGACATCCAAGTACTCAAGTTTTTCAGCAAAGAAGACAACAAATTCATCAAATTGGAGGATTCACTGATGCGTGTCACTCGAAGAGTGACCGTCCGGGGCTTTTGCCTCAAGCGACTGTTTATAGACCCAGTGATCTGGTCCGTCCGGCAAGACCGAGCCTACCGGGCAAACTACTACAACGCTCTCCGTCAAGCCCGGGCCCTACTACTAACAACCACAGACCGCCCATTCCACAACATCATGTCTAGAGGTCTGAACATTCCTTCCACTGTGGAAAACATTGAAAAGTTGTGTGCAAAAGGGGAACCTGCCGAGCAAACAGAACACCGAAGAGGAGTAGTCAAGGGGTACATGCCTCAATGAATCAACCTTTACCGGCTCCCTTCCCCTCCTCCGATGCCACCAACTCCCTCTCCAACACCAGAACCATCTCCAAACGAAGAGCCTGCTCCCTCAGAAGGCTCCGCAGGAGACAACACGTGACACCACTGGAGAGGCGTCCACCTCTAATCTTATCGGTATGCACGGGGATGTCAGTAAAGCACACCGATAAGACATATCAATAACGGTTCAGGTCCTAGACAAAACCAACTTGATGAACGGCTCTCAACCGAGACATCCATTGGGCACAAACAGTCAATACATCTCCTCATAAAGTGAATCATGTCACCCGCGTCCCAATAGCGAAAAGAAGCCGTTGCTTGACTTCTTTGTCCTGTTCTGCCCTTTTACACCAAGGATGTTCATTCCCTTGAGTTAACCAAAACAGTTCTGTCCATCCTGTTCCCTTTGGTTACGCTGCTTGGCTCTTGTGCTCTCGCTCTTCACACTATTCACTTTACTGCATCCCAACTTGCCTCGCCTTGCTTCGTCATCCGTCGGTCAGCTCGCATCAACCCGTCACTTGCCTTTACCTTTCTCTCTCACTGACGTCTGTCTACCTCGTATCTCCGGTGCCTCAACCATCTCTCAAGCTCTGCGGCCAACTCCTCGAAAGAAGATCGTGCCTCTCTGCTTCCATTGTGGCACCAAAACACTCACGCATATTCTTGTGCTTCTGCTTGCTTATGCTATTACCAGCTCCTCAATCCGAGTCCCCGGTCGGAGTCCCCGATCCAAGTCCCCGATCCGAGTCACCGGTCTGAGTCCCCGATCCGAGTCCCCGACCCAAGTCCCCAACCTGAGTCCTTGATCCGAGTCCCCGACCTCTGACCCTGATCCGAGTTCCCGATCCGAGTCCCCGATCCGAGTCCCCTATCCAAGTCCCTGGTCTGAGTACCCAATCCAAATCCCTGATCCTAGTCCCCGGCCCGAGTTCTTCATCCAAGTCTCCAGTCCGAGTCCACGATCCGAGTCCATGATCCGAGTCCCCAATCCAAGTCCCCGATCCGATACCACGATCCAAGTCCTCGATCCGAATCCCTATCCGCGTCCCCGAGCGGAGTCCCCAATACGAGGCTCGATCTGAGTCCCTAAACCGAGTCCACAATCCAAGTTCCCGGTCCCAGTCCTCGATCCGAGTCCCGGATCTGAGTCCCCGATCCAGTCCCCAATCCAAGTCCCTGATCTGAGTCCTCGATCAGAGTCCCTGATCCGAGTCCCCGATCCGAGTCCCTGATCCAAGTCCCCGAACCGAATCCCCGATCCGGGTCCCCGATCCAGGTTCCCAATCCAAGTCCCCGATCCGAGTCTCTCATTTGAGTCCCCGATTTGAGTCCCCAATCCCAGTCCCCAATCCAAGTCCCCAATCCGAGAACCCGATCCGAGTCCCCGATCGGAGTCCCCGATCCGAGCTCCTGATCCGAGTCCCTGCTCCGAGTCCCCGATCCGATTGCCCAATCTGATTCCTTGATCCGAGTCCCCGATCCAAGTCTCTGATCCGATTCCTTGATCCGAGTCCCCAATCCGAGTCTTGATCCAAGTCCCCAAATCAAGTCCCTCATCGGAATCCACAATTTGAGTCCCTGATCTGAGTCCCGGATCCAAGTCCCCCATCCAAGTCCCTAATTCGAGTCCCCGATCCAAGTCCCCGATATGAGTCCTTGATCCGAGTCCCCGATCCGAGTCCCTGATCCGAGTCCCCGATTCGAGTCCCCGATCCGAGTCCCCGATTCAAGTTCCTGATTCAAGTCCTCGATCCAATTCCCCGATCTGAGTCCCCGATCCGAGTCCCCAATCGGAATCCACGATCCGAATCCCTGATCCAAGTCCCCAATCCAAGTTTCCGATCCAAGTTATCGATCCGAGTCCCCGATCCGAGTCCCTGATCNTCATCTGAGTCCCTGATTTGAGTCCTCGGTCCGAGTCTTTGATCCGAGTCCTTGATCCGAGTTCCTGATTCAAGTCCCCAATCCGAGTCCCCAATCCGAGTCCCCGATCGGAGTCCCCAATCTGTGTTCCTGATCCAAGTCCCCGATCCGAGTCCCCAATCGAGTCTGTGATCCGAGTCCCCGATCCGAGTCCCCAATCGGAGTGCCCAATCCGAGTACCTGATCCAAGTCCTTGATCTGAGTCCCTGATACGAGTCCCCGATCCAAGTCCCAGATGCGAGTCCCCAGTCCGATTCCACAGCCTGAGTTGCCGGTTTGAGTCCCTGATCTGAGTCCCCGATCTGAGTCCCCGATCTAAGTCCTCGATCCGAGGCCCCGATCTGGGTGCCCAATCCGAGTCCCCAATCCGAGTCCCCAATCTGAGTCCCTGATCCGAGTCTCCGATCCGAGTCCTCGATCTGAGTCCCCGATCCAAGTCCACGATCGGAGACCCGGATCCGAGTCCTAGATCCAAATCCCCGATCAAAGTTTCCTATCCAAGTCCGCGATCCGAGTCCCAATCCGAGTTCCTGATCTGAGTCTCCGACCCAAATTCTCGATCCATGTCTCCGATCCAAGTCCCCGATCAAAGTCCCCGATCCAAGTGCCCGATTGGAGTCTCTGATCCAAGTTGCCGATCCGAGTCCCTCATGCAATTCCCTGATCCGAGTCCCTAATCCGCGTCCCCGATCTGAGTCCCCAATCCGAGTCCCTGATCCGAGTCCCCGATTCGAGTCCCCAATCCAATTCCCCGATCCGAGTCCTTGATCCAAGTTGCCAGTCAGAGTCCCCGACCCGAGTACCGCATCTGAGTCCCCGATCCAGTCCTCAATCTGAGTCCCCGATCCGAGTCCTCCATCCGAGTTCCGGATCCGCATCCTTGATCCGAGTCCCTTATCCGAGTCCCCGATCCGAGTTTCCGATCCGGGTTCCCGAGCAGGGTCCCCAATCCGAGTCCCGATCCGAGTCCCTGATTTGAGTCCCGATTTGAGTCCCCAATCCCAGTCCCCAATGCAAGTCCCCGATCCGAGTCCCTGATCTGAGTCCCCGATCCGAGTCCCCGATCCGAGTTCCCTATCCATGTCCCCGATCCGAGTCCCTTTTTTGAGTCCCCAATCCGATTCCCGAATCCGAGTGCCCAATCCGAGTCCCAGATCCGAGTTCCAGATCCGAATCCCTGACCCAAGTCTCCAATCCGAGTCCTCGATCCAAGTCCCCAATCCGAGTCCCCGATGCAAGTCCCCGATCGAGGTCCCCAGTCAGAATCCCTGATCCACACAGTTAAATTATTTGGTCATCGTCACTGACATATGCCTACTTTGGTTGGTCATTGTGTATGGTAACCACACCGTGCTACTACTTATTGAAGGTCTTTGTACTTGGTAGTCAATATTTAACATTCCCAAACAATTCTGTCCCCCCTCTGACCATCTGTGACTCATTTTATGAGTTGTCAAGATTGACGAAACATAGTGAAATCCTTTGGTCATGGCTAGTGACATATGCCTACTTTGGTTGGTGATTGTGCACGGTAGCCACACCGTGCTACTATTTTTTAGAAGTCTTTGTACTTGCTTGTCAATAACAAATATTTCCAAACCACACTTTCCCCCTGTGACCATTTGTGACTCTTGTTACGAGTTGTCAGCGTTGACCACACATAGTGAAATCCTTTGTCATGGTCAGTGACATTTGCCTCCTTTGCTTGGTCATTATCCATGGTAGCCACGCCGTGCCACGACTTATTGAAGGTATTTCTACTGTCAAGTCAATGAATAGTATTTCTAACCCACTGATTTCCCCTCTAACCATTTGTGACTTGTACTGTGAGTTGTCGGTGTTGAACACACTGAGTGAAATTATTTGTTCATGGTCAATGACATGTGCCTACTTTGGTTGGTCATTGTACATGGTAGCCAAACCGTGTCAATACTTATTGAATGTCTTTGTACTTGCTAGTTGATAACTAGTATTCCTAAATCATTGTTTCCCCCTCTGACCATTTGCGACGTTTTGTTGAATTGTCAATGATGACCACACATAGTCAAATGATTTGGTGATGGTCAGTGACGTGTGCCTACTTTGGTTGGTCATTGTGCATGGTAGCCACACCGTACCACTACTTATTGATCTTCTTTGTACTTGCTAGTCAATAACTAGTAGTACCAGACCATTGTTTTCCCCCTCTGACAAGCTTTGACTAATATAAAGAGTTGTCAAGGTTGACCACACATAGTAAATTTCTTTGGTCATACTTAGTGACATATGCTTAATTTGGTTGGTCATTGTGCATAGTAGCCACAAGTTGCCACTACCTAAATAGGTCTTTGCACTTGCTAGTTGATACCTTGTATTCCTAAACCATTGTCCCCCCCCCCCTGACCATTTGTCATTCCTATTGTGGGTTGTCAACGTAGACCACACATAGTGAAATTCGCTGATCATGATCAGTGACATATGCACACTGGTTTTGGAGTTTGCACCACTCCGAAACCAGTTTGCACCACTCCGCAACCAGTTCACACCACTCCGCAACCAGTTCGAGCCACTCCGCAACCCGTTCGCACCACTCCGAAAGCTTTTCGCACCATTCCGCAACCAATTCGCACAACTCCGCAACCAGTTCACACCACTCTACAACCAGTTCACACCACTCCGCAACCAGTTGCACCACTCCGCAACCAGTTTGCACCACTCCGCAACCAGTTTGCACCACTCTGCAACCCGTTCGCACCAGTCCGCAACCAGTTTGCACCACTCCTCAGCCAGTTTGCACCACTCCGCGACCAGTTCGCGCCACTCCGCAACCAGTTCGCACCACTCCCCAACCAGTACGCACCACTCCGCAACCAGTCCGCACCACTCCGCAACCAGTCCGCATCACTCCACAACCAGTTTGCATAACTCCACAACCGGTTCGCACCACTCCGCAACCAGTTCGGACCACTCCACAACCATTTCGCACCACTCCGCACCCAGTTCGCACCACTCTGCAACCAGTTCGCACCACTCTGCAACCATTTTGCACCACTCCGCAACCAGTTCACACAAATCCGCAACCAGTTCGCACCACTCCGCAACCAGTTCGGACCACTCCACAACCATTTCGCACCACTCCGCACCCAGTTCGCACCACTCTGCAACCAGTTCGCACCACTCTGCAACCATTTTGCACCACTCCGCAACCAGTTCACACAAATCCGCAACCAGTTCGCACCACTCCGCAACCACATCGCACCACTCCGCAACCAGTTCGCACTACACCACAACCAGTTCGCACCACTCCGAAACATGTTCGCACCACTCCACAACCAGTTTGCACCACTCCACAACCAGTTCGCACCACTCCGCAACCAGTTTGCACCACTTCGCAACCGGTTCGCACCACTCCGCAACCAGTTCGCATCAGTCCACAACCAGTTTGCACCAATCCGCAGCCAGTTCGCACCACTCCGCAACCAGATGGCACCACTCCGCAACCAGTTCGCTCCACTCCGCAACCACTTCGCACCACTCTGCAACCAGATCGCACCACTCCGCAACCAGTTCGCATCACTCCAAAACCAGTTCGCACCACTGCGTAACCAGTTCGCACCACTCCGCAACCAGTTTCCACCACTCCGCAACTTGTTCGCACCACTCCGCAACAAGTCTGCACCATTCCGCAATCAGTTTGCACCACTCCACAACCACTTCCCACCACTCCACAACCATTTCGCACCACTCCGCAACCAGTTCGCACAACACCGCAACCCGTTCGCACCACTCTGCAACCAGTTCGCACCACTCCGCAACCAATACGCACCAATCCGCAACCAGTTTACCCCACTCCGCAGCCCGTTCGCACCACTCCGCAAGCAATTCGCACCATTCCGCAACCAGTTTGCACCAGTCCGCAACCAGTTTGCACCACTCCGCAACCATTTGGTACCACTACGCAACCAGTTCACACCACTCCGCAACCAGTACGCACCACTCTGCAACCAGTGCGCACCACTCCGCAACCAGTTCGCATCACTCGGCAACCAGTTCTCACCACTCCGCAACCAATTTGCACCACTCCGCAACCAGTTCGCACCCCTCCGCAACCAGTTCGCACCACTCCACAACCAGTTCGCATAACTCCGCAACCAGTGCGCACCACTCCACAACCAGTTCGCACCACTCCACAACCAGTTCGCATAACTCCGCAACCAGTGCGCACCACTCCACAACCAGTTCGCACCACTCCACAACCAGTTCGCATAACTCCGCAACCAGTGCGCACCACTCCACAACCAGTTCGCACCACTCCACAACCAGTTCGCATAACTCCGCAACCAGTGCGCACCACTCCACAACCAGTTCGCACCACTCCACAACCAGTTCGCATAACTCCGCAACCAGTGCGCACCACTCCACAACCAGTTCGCACCACTCCACAACCAGTTCGCATAACTCCGCAACCAGTGCGCACCACTCCACAACCAGTTCGCACCACTCCACAACCAGTTCGCATAACTCCGCAACCAGTGCGCACCACTCCACAACCAGTTCGCACCACTCCACAACCAGTTCGCATAACTCCGCAACCAGTGCGCACCACTCCACAACCAGTTCGCACCACTCCACAACCAGTTCGCATAACTCCGCAACCAGTGCGCACCACTCCACAACCAGTTCGCACCACTCCACAACCAGTTCGCATAACTCCGCAACCAGTGCGCACCACTCCACAACCAGTTCGCACCACTCCACAACCAGTTCGCATAACTCCGCAACCAGTGCGCACCACTCCACAACCAGTTCGCACCACTCCACAACCAGTTCGCATAACTCCGCAACCAGTGCGCACCACTCCACAACCAGTTCGCACCACTCCACAACCAGTTCGCATAACTCCGCAACCAGTGCGCACCACTCCACAACCAGTTCGCACCACTCCACAACCAGTTCGCATAACTCCGCAACCAGTGCGCACCACTCCACAACCAGTTCGCACCACTGCGCAACCAGTTCGCACCACTCCGCAACCATTTGGTACCACTCCGCAACCAGTTCGCACCACTCCACAACCACTTCGCACCACTCCTTAACCAGTTCGCACCACTCTGCAACCAGTTCGCACCACTCCGCAACCAGTTCGCACCACATCGAAATCCGATCGCAACAATCCGCAACCAGTTTGCACTGCTAAGAAACCAGTTTGCACCACTCCAAAACCAGTTTGCACCACTGTGCAACCAGTACGCACCGCTCCACAACCAGTTCGCACCACTTCGTAACCAGTTCGCACCACTCCGCAACCAGATCGCACCATTCCACAACCAGTTTGCACCATTCCGCAACGAATTCGCACCACTCCGCAACCGGTTCGCACCACTCAGCAACCAGTTCGCACAACTCCGCAACCAGTTCGAACCATTCCGTAACAAGTTCGCACCACTCCGCAACCAGTTCGCACCACTCCGCAACCAGTTCGAGCCACTCCGCAACCAGTTTGCACCACTCCGTAACCAGTTCCCACCACTTTGCAACCACTTTGCACCATTCCGCAACCAGTTCACACTACTCCGCAGCCAGTTTGAACCACTCCGCAACCAGTTCGCACCACTCCGCAACCAGTTCACACCACTCCGCAACCAGTTTGAACCACTTTGCAACCACTTCGCACCACTCCGTAACCAGTTCGCACCACTGCGCAACCAGTTCGCACCACTCCGCAACCAGTTTGCACTACTCCGCAACCAGTTCGCACCACTCCGTAACCAGTTCGCACCATTCCACAACCAGTTCGCACCACTCCGCATCCAGTTTGCACCACTTCGTAACCAGTTCGCACCATTCCGCAACCAGTTCACACCACTCCGCAACCCGTTCGCACCACTCCGCAACCAGTTCGCACCCCTCCGCAACCAGTTCGCACCACTCCGCCACCAGTTCGCACCACTCTGCAACCAGTTTGCACCACTCCACAACCAGTTTGCACCACTCAGCAACCACTTCGCACCACCCCGCAACTACTTCGCACTACTCCGCAACCAGTTCGCACCACTCCGTAACCAGTTCGCACCATTCCACAACCAGTTCGCACCACTCCGCATCCAGTTTGCACCACTTCGTAACCAGTTCGCACCATTCCGCAACCAGTTCACACCACTCCGCAACCCGTTCGCACCACTCCGCAACCAGTTCGCACCCCTCCGCAACCAGTTCGCACCACTCCGCCACCAGTTCGCACCACTCTGCAACCAGTTTGCACCACTCCACAACCAGTTTGCACCACTCAGCAACCACTTCGCACCACCCCGCAACTACTTCGCACTACTCCGCAACCAGTTCGCACCACTCCGTAACCAGTTCGCACCATTCCACAACCAGTTCGCACCACTCCGCATCCAGTTTGCACCACTTCGTAACCAGTTCGCACCATTCCGCAACCAGTTCACACCACTCCGCAACCCGTTCGCACCACTCCGCAACCAGTTCGCACCCCTCCGCAACCAGTTCGCACCACTCCGCCACCAGTTCGCACCACTCTGCAACCAGTTTGCACCACTCCACAACCAGTTTGCACCACTCAGCAACCACTTCGCACCACCCCGCAACTACTTCGCACTACTCCGCAACCAGTTCGCACCACTCCGTAACCAGTTCGCACCATTCCACAACCAGTTCGCACCACTCCGCATCCAGTTTGCACCACTTCGTAACCAGTTCGCACCATTCCGCAACCAGTTCACACCACTCCGCAACCCGTTCGCACCACTCCGCAACCAGTTCGCACCACTCCGCAGCCAGTTCGCACCACTCCACAACCAGTTTGCAGGACTCCGCCACCAGTTTGCACCACTTTGAAACCAGTTCGTACCACTCCGCAACCAGTTCGCACCACTCCGCAACCAGTTCACACAACTCCGCAACCAGTTTGCATCATTCCGCTACCACTTGGCACCATTCCGCAACCAGATCGCACCACTCCGCACCCAGTTCGCACCACTCCAAAACCGGTTCGCACCACTCCGTAACCAGTTTGCACCACTCTGCTACCAGTTCGCACCCCGCTGCAACCAGTTAGCACCACTCTGCAACCACTTTGCACCACTCCGCAACCAGTTCGCACCACTCCACAACCACTTCCCATCACTCCGCAACCACTTGGCACCAATCCGCAACCAGTTCGCACCACTGTGAAAACAGTTTGCACCACTCTGCAACCAGTTCGCACCACTCCGCAACCACCTCGCACCAATCCACAACCAGTTTTCCCCACTCCGCAGCCAGTTCGCACCACTCTGCAACCAGTTCGCACCACTCCGCAACCAGTTTGCACCACTCCGCGACCAGTTCGCACCACTCCTCAACCAGTTCGCAGTTCTCCGCAGCCAGTGCGCAGCACCCCACAACTAGTTCGCACAACTCGGCAACTAGTTCGCACCACTCCGCAACCAGTTCGCACCACTCCGCAACCAGTTTGCACCAATCCAAAACCAGTTCCCACCACTCCCAACCAGTTCGCATAGCTCCACAACCAGTTTGCACCACTTTCTAACCAGTTCGCACCACTCAGCAACCAGTTCGCACCACTCCGCAACCCGTTCGCACCACTCCGCAACCAGTTCGCACCAATCCGCAACCAGTTCCCACCTCTCCGCAACCAGTTCGCACCACTCCGCAACAAGTACGCACCACTCCGCAACCAGTCCACACCACTTCTCAACCCGTCCGCACCACTCCGCCACCAGTTCGCACCACTTCACAACCAGTTCGCACCACTCCGCAACCAGCTCGCACCACTCCACAACGAATTCGCACCACTCCGCACCCAGTTCACACCACTCGGCAACCAGTTCGCACCACACCGCGACCAGTTTGCACCACTCCGCAACCGGTTTGCACCACTCTGCAACCAGTTCGCACCACTCCGCAGCCAGTTCCCACCACTCCACAACGAGTTCGCACCACTCCGCAACCAGTTTGCACCACTCTGCAACCAGTTTGCACCACTCCGTAACCAGTTGACACCACTTCGCAACCAGTCCGCACCACTCCGCAACCAGTACGCACCACTCCGCAACCAGACCGCACCACTCCGCAA
>SZWC01013577.1:59714-70330 GCA_023375785.1 Penium margaritaceum | reverse complement strand
GGGGGGGGGGGGCTGATGCCGGTGCGGCACCTACCGTGGTTCTGACTATCGCGGTACACCCCGTTCGCAGCTACCAGTGCCATCGTCAGTGGCGCGGTAGAGTCGATCGCTGTTTCACTGCCGCAACACAGCAGATCGCGGTCCTGAGTGCAGCGGTTCAACCTACTGCGGTTTGTAGACCCACCCGTGCACCGTTTCCACCACCTGGCCACAAACCACGTAACTCGGGGCTCCCTCCACTTTGGGTGAGGGAGTGAAGCGCATTTGTCCATGCGAGTGAGAGCAGCTAGGCACCAACCCCCCCTAGTCCAAGGTATGCGGGGTGTGTGTGGGGATTGTCCACCTCACTCACTCGCTCGCACTCATTTCCCCTCTCACTCACTCACAGAGCCATTCACTTTTCAGCCACTCGCTTAGTCATTCTTTCACTCAGACACCCACCCATTAACTCATGCAATGTCCAACTCCTACACATGCATAATCACCCACTAAATCACTCACTCCTTCAGTCGTTACTCACTCGCTTCCTCATTAACTCAGTCATTCATTCACTCACACATTCAGTCGCATATTTGACACTTTTATTCATTTTCTCATTCGTGGAAATCCTCATTCGCTAGGAATATTCACTAGAACTCTTCACTTTTTTTATTTTTGTTACTAGAATTTTTCACTTCATTTCATCTTCTGTTTGTTCCTGTGTTCGACTATGCAGTGGACAAGTGAAAGGCAAAGACCACAGTAGCGGAGAACTCACCACAAGAAAGCATTGGCTTGAGAGGCTGATCGTTGAAGAGCCGCATAACACTACGGGACTCAAGTTGAAGTGCTGAAGTTGGGGAGGTTGATTTCACATTTTTTCTGTCGTCAGGAGGTACAAAACGTAAGGCCAATGATAACAAATAACAGATAGATCTAGTTTTCCGTTTGTACATTACAATTGTTGAGTGTATGCTGGTCAAACTGGTAATATTTATCCAAGGTCAGTGCTTACAAAAAGTCCGTATCATGATTCCAACAAAAGTCTTGATGACTAGTGAGGTGAATGTCGTATTATTCCTTGTGCAGGGTTTGAGATATATGTGTGGTCGTCAACAACAAACTCTCGGAGTGGTGGTCAACAAATAGTGAACACTACGGAGAAACCACTTGATAAGATAACTGGAACTTGCACAAGTCTTGGCATGACAGTAAGTGATTACAAAATAATATACTGAAGAATGTTACATTTTTGTCAAAATTTGATCTTGAACTTTTATCTGTTTGCAATGATAGAGCTCACATGCTGTTTTACTTGTGCAGAACGGAGGAGCTGCCAGCCATGAAGAACCAAAACAGCTCGTAACAAAAGACTCCGCTGCACCAGAAATGTAAGAGCTTATACTATTATCAATGCTGTATGTAACGTTTTTTGCCAGAAGAACACACCATGTGTATAGTACTAAATTCTATTGAAATGTCTTGTACAGGGTGGCGCATGACACTGGGATGTTGTCACCTATAACAACGATGGAGAGTGGCTTTACGAGCATTACACTCCCCATTGGATATGGAGGTGAGTGTCTAAGTTACCAAATTTCTCTATGTACAGTTGACATCGATGGAAATTCTTTGTTCTGTGCATTATCGAAGGCTGAAGTGGGAAACCAAAGCAGCCATAAATACATACATGAAAAAATTGCTCTGTTCGGATGTACAAACTTCAAACTTTACCAGTTGGTTTTCCATGCCGCCCACAGAAGGGAATTCACTTGTGGAGTTTCATACAAAAATTTCATGAGCCAAAACAATGTATGGGGTGGTATAGCGGAAATATCTATGTATGCGGCAATGATACAAAAACAAGTGGCGTTGTGGTCTTCAACAACAAAACTGATATGTGTGTTTTTTCCAAGCATTGCAACAGATGACACTGTGCACCTCAAAGTCACAGACTGTCATTTTGATTTTCTTCTTCCGAGAGAAAGCTCACAGTCATTCACGTACAGTGTGGAATGTGATGTGTTTTTTAACAAGATGTTTGAACCAAAACGAGTGCAACACTATACCACTCGTATGTTTGGGGATCTTCCCATGTCAAAACCTGCACAGTTGGATTCTGAGTGTGAAGTGGTTGATCAATGTGGACCTACGCACGTCATGGTGATTTCAGACAATGACACAAACACAACGTTTTTGTCCTTGTCCAAATTACATAAAAAAAACTATTATCTTCCTTGTAAAATGAAATTACAACCGATCAAAAAAGATGGTAACTGCCTATTCCGAGCTTGATCTGTCATTGTATGTAATACGGAAGAGAATCATGCGGTCATGCGGAAGGAACTTACTGTACATGGACAATCACGTTTTTCATTTTACAAGATTCCATGCATTGTTGCGCATGAAATTGATTTTTTGGATGGAATTTCCTACTTTGAATACATTTCAAAGCAGGGAACATGGGGATCTCTAGCTGAGATTGCTATGTTCACCCAAAAGTTTGACAAAACAGTAATTCTTTGGAGAAGACAACGGACTGCCTTCTCAAATGTCTTTTTTGCACGATGTCCATATGCACCCATTGTTCATTTGAAACTGGATAATAGTCACTTTGAAGTTTTGTCTATTCATCCCAAAGGAGATGTATATGGATCCACAGTAACACCTCAAACCTTTTTAAACAGCTAATACATGCCAACAGAGGTTCATGTTCAAAACATGAGAGCCACTAACATTCTTCGTCAATCGACAAGTGTTGTACAAAACTGTGTTGATGTACCACGATGTAAGGAAATAGTTGACAGGCAAGCCTCCCCTAAAGCAGGTGTGGAGGAAAGAAGGCCAATGGGAAAATTCACTTCCATGATCATGAACATACTGACTGCAAACAATCTGAATGCTCATGAAACTCAAGACCTAGGGAAAACAGAGGATGAGATGAGCAAAAGAAAAGAAAAGCCAAATGGTAACAAGTCAAAACGAACATACATGGAAGGTAGAACTAACATTGATACTGTAAAAAGACAAAAGTCATCAAGGAGATTGCAAATTGATTACGCGTACATAGAAGAGTATGTGAAGGAAAAATATGCAAAATGTTATACACATGGAAATGGGTCTTACTTTGGTGTCAAACTTTTAAAGCGCAAAAACCAACCAAAGTTCTCTGTGAAGTTACGAACAAAAGTATGGAGTTGGTTTTTGTCTGCACAATCTGCTGCAATTGTGAGAGAATATTTCATTTTGATGTATATAGGAGTACATGCTGTACATAAGAAGAATTTAGAAGAAGTTCACCATCTTTTCATACAAGATGGTCGTGTTTTGAAAGATGATGTGTTCACATCATTCATTCTATTTAATGATGAATCAACTTTGGATCTACCTACTAAGAAGCTAAATGTACAAGCCTTTTTACTTGATTGTATGGATGGACCTTGTCACCCGTGTCGTTATTGCTCCATGCTCCATACAAGTAAACAACTAAAGCAGTACAGTGAAGCAGAACATCTGCCAAATATGTCATGATGCACTAAAGAAGAAGAAAGCAATCCCGTACGGAAAAGAGAACGGATTTGAGATGAATGAAATACATGCATCCCTTTCCGGTCTTTCTGAATTGGAAGAGAGACTTATTTGTCCTTACCTTCCATTCATGAAGACTGAACTTTTGCGACATGGACGACAACGCAGAATCACTTGTGGCGTCACAACTGTACCGTTTGACACTGTCGAAATAGTAAGAGCAATGCCTCGTAATTTTTCTAATGCTGAAACTATATCATTGGCATTGAAGAGGAAACTCGAATTTTGTTCTTCGGTCTATGAGGATAGTGTGAGACCAGCACGGATACTCGCAGCACTAGAATACCTCACAAAACATAAAAAATTTACAAAGATCTGAACATTCAAATTTCGTCTCAACAGATGGATAACCCCGTGGCCAATGTGAAATCTTTACGTGCTGACCAGACGCAAAATGAGGCGGAAATGAGTGAGAATGATGTGCATGAAATGGAAGAAATTATGTTTGATCACTTTGAGGAGGACGAAGTACAACAATCTATGATTTATTCAACACCATGGTACCAGCCAATGAAAGATGGACACATGCATGTAGCACCATGCGAAGGTCGAACACCATCATACATTTTTTAACACAACAACATGGAAGAGTTGTGTTTTCCAACCTTGTTTGGAGGTCAATGTAGAAACGCAAATATCATCCTTAAAGTAAAAAGTGAAAAGACGAATACTTCAGTTTCGTATCGAAAGTTTGTGAAATGGGAGCTCTTTAACAAAGATGTCCGTTTTGCAAGACGATGTGATAACATCTTTTTTAAGTTTTTTGTCTGTCAGATGCTAACCGTGTGAGACATAACATCTATCCGTGGTCGACAACTCATGCATCAAAAGATCATTGTTGGTGATATATTGAATGATGAAACACATAAGAAAATTCTTGAGAGTAATACCCTATACAATGAATTCAAAAATATGCGTGGTTCGGCTGCATATTGGGAAGACAATAAGAAGGATCTCTTTGCCTTTCTTAGGCAAAAGAAGAACAATCCAACATTCCTTTTCTCTTTGAGCATGGAAGATACTCGATGGCCAGAACTCTTGAAGATTGTGGCAAAACTTACTGGTGGACAAAATTCAATCACTACAATGGAATGAAAAAGTGGAACTTATTCGCAATGATCCTGTCACTCCTGCTTGATACTTTCACCACCGACGTCAAAGCCTTTTCCATAATGTTCTTTTGACTGCGGATGGACCCCTAGGTGAAATTGATGATTACTTTGGTCTTGTCAAGTTTCAACACAGAGGTAGTCCTCATTGTCACTTATTGTTGTGGGTCAAGGATACACCTTCTGTTGATAATGAGTCAACAGAAGACATGCTCAACTTTGTAGATAAATACATTAGTACAGACGTTGATGTCCTTCCTGAAGAAATTCGTAGTTTACAAACTCACAAGTGTACATTCAGGTGTAAAAAGAGAACTCGTTCTAAGTCATGTGCTTTTGGATTCCCATATCCACCATTTCACAAAACATCTATTCTGTCTCCACTTGACAGTGACACAACAGATGCTGAACAAAAATTTTATAAAACAAAATTTTCAAAGATGATTGCGACATTGAAAACCATCACATCAGACATCTCGATGACCGAATTTTTGCGCCTTTGTGAATTAAACGAACATGACTATTTTCAAGCTATCAGATCATCTCTGAAGAAAACCACCATAATGTACAAAAGAAAACCCATACATCGGAATGTGAATCCATTCAACCCTTGTGTTTTAAAAGTGTTGAAAGCAAATATGGACATACAAATGTGTATCCATCCATACGCTGTTGCAAACCACATTGTTTCATACATGTGTAAAGGTAATACTGAAATAGGTCGAACCCTACGAAATGTAATGCAAGTCATAAGAGAAGAGGGAAAGAATGAAAATATCCACAGGGTCATTCATAAGATTGGAAATTCCTTAATTCACGATCAAGAGGTCAGTGCTCAAGAAGCCGTGACACTCATGACATCACTTCCACTTCGTTTCTCTAGCCGTATTTTTTGTTTTTTAAACACAAGCCGCCCTGAAAACCGTCTATTAATGTTAAAGAAGAAAGAAGACCTCATGAAACTAAATCAATCCTTAAACGACGTGTTCATGAAACATTCTGCTATAGCTCGATATGAACGAAGACCAAAAGAATTGGAGGATGTGTGCTTCGCGGACTTGATGTCAAAGTATAACTACATCAATGAAAATTGCACGTTTTTGCCAGATTATGAACAAGATGAAAAAGAAGGTGAATTTGAGGAAGAAACAGAATTACAAAACGACGCAAGCATAGACCAAATCATGAACATTGATAACTCCACAAAAAATTTGGGAAACGTTGATTGTAAAAATGTATTGTGTGCGAAAAAGAATGCGCATAATCCGTTTTGTAAACTTCCGCCAAGAAAATGATGATGTAGGGTACAAAAGGGAGAGAGTTCTCCTCTTTGTACCATTCCGTTATGAAAATGATCTGACGGATTCAACAGTAACACAACTGTTCGAAGACAACAAACTAGCCATTCTAATGAAAATGGAAGAATATGCACCAACGTCATCGAAGTGGGGTACTATAATGAGGGAGTTTGAAACTATTGTTCGTGAACAACATGAAAAAGAAGACAATGATAAAGGAGTGAAGACACAATCTACAAGTAAGAAGAATGAAACTGTAAAACATTATGAGCAAGTTGGAAGACATATGTTTGCGGACAAGGCAAAACCGAAGGAAGAGTTCTATCGATTGAATCGTATGCTAAACATTGAGCAAAGAGCAATTGTTGACAATATCATGTATCATGTAAGACGTGCGAAGAAACCGTTACATATTTTTATTTCAGGAGGGGCTGGAGTTGGCAAACCTACCGTTGTGAATGCTCTTCATGAACGCTTGCTTGAATACTACAATGGGCCACCCGGTTCAGATCACAAAATTCTGAAAATTTTGAAACTAGCACCCACGGGTGTAGCTGCTTTCAATATTGGTGGTTTCACAATTCATCATGCACTGAAACTTCAAACCACAGGAAGGAGGTACGTTGAACTTTCGAACAATGTTAGACATACAATGGCAATAGAACTTGGTTGCGTAAGATTTCTCATTGTTGATGAAGTGTCCATGCTTGGGAGGAGAATAATGCATTACATGGACCAACGTCTACAAGAAACCATGGGGATCAAATCTTCATTTGGTGGTCTTCACGTTTTATTTGTGGGCAACTTGTTTCAACTGAAACCAGTCAACGATGGCTACCCATTCGATCTAAAACCTTTTGAAGTCCAAAAACCTGATGGATCAACAGAAAAAAGCATCTCGCCATGGTCTGACTTCAAACTGTTTGAATTTCATAGAATCATGCGACAAAACAACAAGGAATTTGCACAAATTCTTAACAGGTTACGAGAAAATAAAATGACACCATCTGACCACATGTATTTTCGAAGGCTTCTAGTTCAGAATTTCACAAGACAAGAGCAAGAAGAACTACTACACCTATTTGCCTTGAACCGTAAGGTTGAAGAACACAATCAAGTCCTTTTCAACACAACCTCACAAAAAAAATATTCATGTCAGGCATGGGATGCTATTGTGTCTCACGGTTCAGGTCAATGGGGTAGCGAACCATTACCAGAAGCTGGAAGTGACAGACGTTACACTGGTAGTCTTGTTGAAAAACTTAACGTGTACATAGGTTGTCGTGTTCAGGTTGTTTTGAATGTGAATACCACTGATGGCCTTGTAAACGGTACAACTGGTATCCTACGTTCAGCAACGACGCTAAAAAATGAAGTCAAAACATTTTGGGTTGAGTTTCTTGAACCAAAATTTGGCCGCGAACAACGTGTTACCTATAAGAACTTAATTGCACAAGAAATTATTCCCCATGATTGGACACCAATTCGACGCGTTGAAAAAATATTCCATTCAAGAAGCAACGACGGTCTTCAAATTTCTCGAAAACAATTCCCCTTAGTACATGCAAACGCAATTACAGTGCACAAATCACAAGGATGCACATTCAAAGAACCGGCTGTCCTTGATTTAGACAACTACAGACTTGATCACAAGTACTACGTTGCATTGAGTCGTTTCACTGAGGCATCTCTCATTAAACTGAAAACATACAGACCCGAGGAGATTTCCATTACAGACTGTGTATAGAATGAAATGAAACGGCTACGAGAACACCAGTATGAACTTGTAATACAACCTATAAAAGCATTGTGTGCTCCAAACAGATTCACAATTTACTACCAGAATGTGAGATCCTTGAACAAACACATTGAAGACTTTGTATGTAGAACTGAAATGCAGTATGTCAACACAATATTACTGTGTGGAACACACCTTCAAAAGAAGATATCAAATGTTCATTCTGTGTCTCAAAACAAACACATCACCTGTTTACAGGGGCATGTTGGAGGACTATTGTGTGCAACAGAAAAAAAAGTACACATGAAGGAAAGTCATGGAGAAGACTATGAAGCTTTCACAAGGGAACACGTTATACATAACAGCCAAAAGATAAATTTCTGTCTCTTGTACCGCAGACCAAAAACCGCTGATCAGCCTTTCTTACAATTCCTTCAAAGCTTTATCACTGCACATGAATCAGAGTATTGCATAATCATTGGTGATTTTAACATCCATGTTGAAGAGGGTATCCCAAAATGCTTACAGTTTCTCCTTCTCTCCCAATTCCATAATCTCATCCAATCTCCTACAACACCAAAAGGTTCAATCATTGACCATGTGTGGACAAACTATTCAAAGTCAAAGGTGTATATTCAAGTACAAGAGACATACTTTTCAGATCACTTCCCGATCATCATATGCCTCACATGAGGTAATGCCAACAAATCATCATTCCAGCATACTCAGGTATGAGTTCCTCTGACACAATCTTTCGTAGGACTACTTGGTTTTCATGTACAGTGATATCGTCTTATCTTGTTGAAGTTTCAACCTTAGTTGAATGTTTTGCTGCAAGTATATATGTCTGATACATACTTTATCTTTCATGGTTGGTAGAAATTTGTTCACTAACATGTTGTTCATGGTATCCCATATGCAGCACCATCACCAAAAGTTCAACGCACAAGGAATGATGTAAGTATCCATGCTTAATTTGACAATGCAATGAGCACATGTAGTGATAAGAAACAACTGTACTTGGATTGTGCTAAGAGTATGAGACGTGGTATGACACTTTGCAGTTGGAGCTCATGTCAATTGGCGACATTGACGAAGACTACATTGGATTCCAGCTGCATGCGATGGCCCTCTGTGTTCATATGCCTTGGTCTGAATCACCGTACGAGGCATCAGTATACTTCATGGACAACTCTGGTGCGATCATCATGATGCGCTGTTCCAACGCTCTACTTCAAGGTCTTCTGCCTTGGTCTGCAGTGGCAGCCGGAAAAGATGTACGATATCTACGACACAATGACTGGTGACAACAAAGATAGGTACGAAGTGTAATATCTAATATTCTTTGCACTAGATTCCACTAAACCATGCATTTCACTTATTTTGTACACTCCTTGTGATGTCATGAACATGGCAGAGGCATACCAGGAACGAAACAGTGTGAGCTGCGGTGGGAGATGGGAACATCATATGCTATCCAGAGCAACTCCGAAGAGGAAGAAGTCCAAAAGATTCTCACAATGCTGTTCAAGGACGCTGCTACACAACCTTCACTACAAAACTTTCTCCCACCATCTCGATCCCAGGTATAGTTTGTTTTTTTATTATTTTATTCTTCTAATGGCCAATTCTAATCCCTTTTTGTGAAAACATCACTACATGTTTTCCTACCTGTTTTGCTTTCATTTCTTAACAGATGGGTCTTGCTTTTGAATCTATAAGGCCCCAGGGGCACACCAAGCAAGACTTCAATATATTTGGTGACAACATGGCACTCGTGGGAACAGCATGGAACGTAATGTCTGTGAAGATACAACCTTACCTCAGTGACGACCGAGTGGTTTGCATCACTGACCTGTATTACAGAGAAGGAACACTTTGAACAACTGACGGGTAAGTTACTATATGGATAAAACAATAGGCTTAGTTGATAAACTGGCACCTAATTCATGTACATCTGTCTTTGTATGAACAGATCGGCGATCTTGGAGATCCACGACAAGAACTTGAAAGACATCATCAAAAGGGGTGTCAACAAAACCCTCATTCCAGTCATGTTCGGTCTTTTCCAGTAAGTGGTATAAAGAACGCATTTCCAAGGCTTCCTCTTCCTTCAGAAAGTATTTCTAATACTAATCACACACGCTTTCCATGCAGGTTCAATGACGCGAGCATGATGGTTTCCAACAGCTTCCTCAGTGCCTTAACCATCTACATTCAAGCATCCCTGAGAAATTTGGATTTCAAAGGGAGAAAGACTTGCAACGTGAAGGGCATTGATGGTACAACATGCACAGAGAAGGCACTATGTAATGTTCACCTGAAGAAGTATGTCTGCCGCCGTCACAGTATCATCGAAGACGTCAAGGACGCTCTCGTTGTGAGGATCAATCACACAGGGGGTAAGCCCAGAGCTTTTGTTTTTTCAATTTACACATACTTCTTGAGAAATGGTTTGTAATTCATCTATTTCCTTGGCAGGAAGCAATAATTGAAACTCTTGAAGCACAGAAGTTGGTTCTTGGAGGAAAGACAACGCAAGACCTAAGCACTATGGCGCCTGAAATGCGCACAGCAATGCTTAACACCTGCCAGAGTGCATTCGCAAGGGTTGATTTCAATCTAACAATAAGTACGCAATGCACCAATGACATTCTTGCCTCAAATGTATACCATTATAACATCACAATCATACATACACACACACATACACACACATACATATACATACACACACACACACACATACACACACACATACACATACACGTACACACACTCACATACACACACATATACACATATACACACACACATACTTGCACACACACACACACACATAGACACAGATACACACACATACATACACATGCACACACATACACACACACACACACACACACA
>SZWC01013577.1:20177-36679 GCA_023375785.1 Penium margaritaceum | reverse complement strand
CCCCCCCCCCGAAATTCTTGAGAGTGTATTGGGGGAGTGTATCACGCAGTGTATCGTGCGAACATACAAAAATTTACATAAGTGTGTCAGTGACTATGCCAGTGTAAATAGTCGGCCAATGTTAATACTCCCCAACCACTTCATTCGATACGGTGGAGGGGGGGGAGGGGGGGGGGACGCTCGAGCGACGACAAAAAGACATGACGTGCGACTTTGTGAACAGACGAGTGGGTGATCGGGACACCGCATACGCATGAAATTAGCTCATTCAGAATTCAGGACAAATCTATGTCATCCATTTAATTACAAGATTAGCATGACGTTTTCAAAACACACAAAGTAGGTAACAATGAAATTCAGAAACATCGAAGTGATTTGTAAAGAAAGTATAGTCACGCAAAAAAATTCAGGGCATATTTGTGTTAAGGAAGTTTCAGTGAAATTCTTTTTTTTCATGTCCATTAAACGAGCTGTGAACATGATTCCAAGAGGCAATTTCTAAGAAAAATTGTTAATCGTCTAGGGTATTTTCCTAGAATGATCCTTACCATATGTTGTAGTCATGTACACAATTAATGAAGTGTGTGGATTTGGGGTGATTGGGCATAAATGCACATCATCGGGACGGGCGGATCACCAAACCTGAAAAAATGGAGGCGGATGCTGATTGTTTGACGCCCACAAATGTTTGAGACGTCCAGGTATTCTTGGGTTTTTGCAACTATTACCGCCGATTCGTAAAGGAATGTGTCCAGGTGTCAGCGCCTCTCTCCGATCTCACCCGGAAAACCACTGAGTGGAATTGGGGAGACTGCAAACAAGAAGCATCTAACTCTGTAAGAAACGCTTTGACCTCGGCGCCAGCCTTACCATCGGCAGATCCGATGGTGGACTACATCGTAGCCACCAATGTGTCCGATCGAGCCATTGGAGCCGTTCTCTTCCAAGACAACGGCTGTGGAGAACAACCGGTCGTGTCATGTCAAGAAAACTACGAGGACCGAGAAACTACGAGGAACTGAACTGCGTGGTGTACGAGAAAGAGATACTCACAATCGTGTACGCGTTCAAGACATGGTGCTACTTTGAATGCCGGCGATGCATCGTTCGCACCGACCATCACGCCTTGAAACATCTCANTCCGATCGAGCCATTGGAGCCGTTCTCTTCCAAGACAACGGCTGTGGAGAACAACCGGTCGTGTCATGTCAAGAAAACTACGAGGACCGAGAAACTACGAGGAACTGAACTGCGTGGTGTACGAGAAAGAGATACTCACAATCGTGTACGCGTTCAAGACATGGTGCTACTTTGAATGCCGGCGATGCATCGTTCGCACCGACCATCACGCCTTGAAACATCTCAAGACCCAGCCAAATCCAAGCCGTCGACAAACTCGATGGATAGAGTTCCTCGAGTCCGACTTCGACTACGACATCAAGTACCGGCCTGGAAAAATGAATCCGGTGGATTCTCTAAGTCGTCGACCAGATTTTATGGCTCAAATGAACACGTTGCTCGTTAAATGGGACCCATACCTCACGAGATTTTTTGCGAAGGGTTACAAGGAGTTCGGCGGGTACGACAAAGCTAAGTTTTGGTTTGAAGAGCCCAACAGGTGACGACGATTCACTCGCCAGGTCGTCCTTCCTCCAAACGAGGAATTGCAGCGGATGCTATTGGAGAAATGCCACAACACCGGTCCAGGTGGACACTTCGGCGAGGACAAGACGCTCATTAATTACCTATAAAAAAGCTGGCAAAGTACTACTGGTGTGACAAGATGCATACCGACGTGGGGGCCTTCTACATTTTGTGCGACACCTGTGAGAGACAAAAATCTCATCGCACGCAGCCACCTGGTTTATTTCAACCCCTACCCGTTCTGAAGGAACCGTGGGCCGACATCAGCATGGATTTTGTGACGGGACTGCCCGCCACTCTCGAGGGGTATGACGTCATCCTCGTCGTGGTGGACAGATTTTCTAAAATGTCGTACTTCATCCCGACGACAACCACCGTCACCACAAAAGGAACAGCATGGCTGTTTTTAAATCAAATCGTACGGCTACACGGGATGTCACGCACCATCATCAACATCAGAGACGGTCGCTTTACCAGCCGTTTTTGGTGCGAACTGATGACACGCTACGGCAGTCAGATCCAGCTATCAACGACGTTCCATCCTGTGACCGATGGACAAACCAAACGAACCAATTAGAAGCTCGAACAACTTCCCCGAACTTTATGCGAGCCACACAGCATTGGTTGGGCAGCAAAACTGCCGGCCGTCGAAGTCGCATACAACATTGCCACTTCCACCGCAACTGGCAAAACACCTTTTGAGGTGGTGTACGGCAAACTTCTTGATTGCAGAGTCAGAGCAATATTCCCACAGTTGACATTCACCGCCGGGACTTCACAAGCATATGGGAGGAAACACGGCAGAGCCTCACAAAAACGCAAGCAACTCTGAAGCGGGCAGCCGACCGACATCGCGGCAATATCGTGTTTAGCACTGGCGATCACGTCCTCCTCAGCTCTACGAACATCAAAATTTGAGGACAGGACTTTGCGAAGCTCAAACTCTTATGGTTGGGATCATTTGAGATTGAGGGAATGCAAATCCCAGTCGTCGCTCGTCTTTGCCTACTTGACAGCATATGATTCATCCTATCTTCTACATCAGCAAGCTTAAGCACCATCAGGACCCAAGCATGAACTTCCCCGTTCAAGACGTCGCACCCCCACCTCCTGTACAAGTGGACGGGGATACGGAGTACGTGATCGAAGATATCCTCGAACATCGACGTCGTGGAAAAATGACCGAGTATCTGGTCAAGTGGCACAGCTACGACGCCGCGCACAACAGGTGGGAGCCCTACGACAACCTCCGGGACGTCGTTCATTTGATAGACGACAACTATCATCGTCACCAGCCTACGTCTGCTAGCGGGCCGGGTTGCAGATAAAAGGGGGGAAGTGTTACGTCCCTGACGTACATGAGTCTCTATAATTTATGAGTGGGCAATTCTGTTCTTACATTCATGGCTCACTGCGTAGCAACTTCAGGATTTTCACGCCGTTCGGCCGAGGGGATTTTGGCCAACTGCCCTGATGTAGCGTACGGACCATTTTTTGGGTTATTAATGGTCGTTCAATATTTACTAGGTACTTCGCGTACTCGGGGCTCAAGTTTTGAAGAGCCAAAAACCCGAAAAATATAATGGACTAGAGTCTGGTTCGACTCTAGCCTGGAAAATATCCGTGGCCGGATTCTAGGTGAAAGGAGTGCCGCGATGGAAAATCCATCACGACACTCCTCCTCCAATCTTACCTTGGCGCTAGGTTCCTGTTCCAGCGAGGCAATGCCATGTGGGACGATTAGGGTTATGATTATTGTTTTATGTCCATGCCCTATGACAACTTTGGCTGTTTGTGGCGCGATTTGTCTCAGCCAAAATGGCTGAGGCGACCATTCGCTCCTCCTCCTTGGATGAATATTTGAGGGCCTACATTTTGGTTCCACAGTTAGTCGCAAAACGGACCATGCCCGTTACATTGGCATCAGAGCCAGAGCTTTCGCTAGATACTACACATTTTTTCTACTCCTGTGGTCCGTCCGATGGGATTAACATTGACCGTCGGTCATCGATCCATGTTTTTACAACGAGAGATGCCCAAGTGGGACGAGAGGCCAAACGCCGTCCAAGTGGGGCGAGAGGCCAAATGCCGCTCAACCAGCAGCGATGACGAGCCGAGAGCTCAACGCCGACGAATAGCGGACGCCATCGAGCGGAGTGCTTTACTAGCTCGAGTAGTCAACACCCTTAAAAAATTCAGTTTACCTCTTCCAGCGAAATATCCCTCGCTGCGAGCGAGCTCGCATCCGAGAGCTCAACAGGCTGAGCCCGACAGGCCGATCTCGACAGGCCGAGCCCGAACGCCAGCAAGTGCTCCGTCCCAGTGAGGTAACGATTGGGGAGCGATCCTCCCCCTCCCCCTTGCCATGGGTCGACGACCCAAGGGGGAGGACAGACATTGTCTCCCCCCCTCCTTCTGATGTGGGCCGACGGTCCAAGGGGGAGGAGAGGGGGCTTTCTCCCTCTTCCCTCCCTCTATCACGTGGGCTGATGACCCAAGGAGGAAAGGGACAGGAGACCCTCCCCCCCGTCCACTACGCTGATGGCGTCGAAGGGGAGGAGAAGGACAACCCCCTCCCTCTCCCATTCTTCATGGCGCCGACAGCGCCAAAAGGCAAGAGAGGGACGGGAGTCCCTCTCCCCCCCTCCCACAGCGGCAACAGTGCCAAAGGGGAGGAGAGGGATGGGCTCCCTCCCTCCCCCTTTCCAATGGCGCCGACGGCACCGACGTGGGTGTCGATTGCACCAAGGATGTTGAGTAGGAGGTTGTTGCATGTTACACGAATGTCGACCATATCATCGACGTAAGTGACGATTGCACTACAGGCAACAGCACAAGTACTGGTTGTAGAAATTCTGTCGGTGTCAAAAACACCACTGAAAAAGTTCCAGTTGCACTTTAATCACGGATGCTAAAAGCATCCGTGATGCTAGTGCCGAACGCACTGCTCATGGTCTACGGAGATATGAACAAAATAAATGCCAATTGAGTATCCACGTGGGTGTCGATTGCACCATGGGTGTTGGGTAATTGATTTGTGAGTAGATATTGACAAAACAAGAATGTGAGTATCGATCGCACTCAACACACACATGATGACAAAAACCCCCGCACGAGGGTTGAGTGCTCAAATTTGACAAGTGCCGGTTGCACTGGGAGCATGACCAACATGGGAGATGCAATTGTAGCATTCACGCAAGTGCTGAACGAACAACTACCGTGAGCGTTGAATGTATGGCTGACGAGTGCGTTGGTGATATCGTTTACACGAGTGCCGAATGCACCATTGTCATAAACGCTGATTTCCCGACTGACAAAAGCTACAGATTGCACTTTTTTCACGGGTGCCGAATGCACCACGTATGCGAGTGCCGAGCATACTAAAGTCATGAGTCGCGGTTGGACTAGCTATACTCGTGTCAATGTTAAAACACATGTTATAAGATATCAATGGCACCGATAACATGGGTTCCAATCGCACCCCGTTGCATCCACTAGCAAGAACTAGCCAACTCTTAACCTAGTCGATCTATACGTGGAGTAGTTCTATGGACAAGTGCGTCAAGCACGGTATTTGGAAGCGCTGAAAATACGTCGTTAGACGTAAGGCATCTCGACGACGTCGAGGATGGTCATACTGTAGAATTCTTCAACTAGAGAATTGATAGGCATGTCCGGAAACAATCTCATACGGCTGTGGTGATCGGATGTATGCCCGAACGGTGTAACAAAAACACAACGATCTTGGTCGTCACCGATAGTGAGGATCATTGGAAGTTAGAAACTTTGCCCTGCCGATAACAATATGGAAAGGTACTTCTGAAAGGATTACGAATTAAAATTTTAACGGATAAATCACATGTGTGACGAGGACGATTTCCTCAAAATTGGACCATGCTAAAGGTGGACGAACTCCTCCACATCCATAGATGGAATTTGCTACAAAAGCCCAGTCAGTTGAGCACCAGTTCCAAAACGTGCACGGCTTGCATGACCGCAAGAGGTCAGGGCACATGACCAAGTGCTAGAGACAACCCACATTTCAATGGATCATGGTATGCGATTCATGCCACTGTACTTCAGCTACGTGAAATTGAGTTTACAACATGCGTATAAAAAGAGCACGACATACAAAGAAACCTTATCCATTCATTGTTGGTGCGCCGATCACGACATCAAGTTATGGATAAGTTGGACGGACGAATGATCACAACGGTTTTGTGAAGTTTGATCAAGCTGACAACATCAGCTCATGTTTTGATTAAAATGGTGACACCACTTCACCCAACAAGTGTCTTGGTGGGCACATGGGGTGTGCTAAAACAGTCGCATGTCCTATTGTGCTACGATGTTCAAAGGCAAATGCGATCGTTTTATGAGCTAGCCTGTGTGATGACTATGTCATGAGATGTTAAACAGATCTGGTGTGTTAGCACGCCGACTTTAATCCTCGAGGATTGACATTGTGCTACCTGTACACAGTGTGTACTAGATGCATCAGTACCTTTTGGAGGTCCTGTGCATCATTAGTCATGGCCGATGAAAACATCGGTCCGTGATTAAACGTTTCAAGGATGACATCCTTGAATGAATACTCAAAGGTGAAATCATTGACATAGTATCACACGGTGAGTGACAGATACAAATCGTGGTACCCGACTACTACCGACGATGAAAAGGTACATGAGTGTACTGACAACTCTATCTAGAAGACAAGGATTATTGTCGATTGGAATTGTAAATGCGCCAAAGAGGGGCGGGGAATCTTCGAAGGGTCCTCAACAATTTTAGACGACGCAGTGTGGTGGTCGAAGACTTTAAGAGTTATTTTCTGGTGTATGATGAGACCAACTGATTGTCAGATGTGAACAAATTTGAAGGCGACATCTTCAATCGATCATCACTTGATGAGTGAACATGTCATGGACATTCATAGACAAAAGTGCGTGAACGATGTCGGTGACATGAGTTCACCCACAGTTTTGTAAAAATTCCATTTTAGAGAAAATGAGCGATACCCCTTTTCTACTAATGGAGTTCCAAATTACCATGATGATCTTATAGTTTTCTAGAAACCAACTACGACATAGTTCGGATCACGTAAAGGCCTAGGTTTTACGTCCAACGCTTATGACCGTGGAAACAACCTATAAGCCAATAGCTTTATGCTAACCGTGTGTTAGCATCCACATCTTTTTGGTTCGACCGACCACATAACGAGTCATAATCAACATTGAGACAAATCAATGACTAGTGTGTTGTAACTAAATTTTAATGTGAAAGGACTATTGAAAATGGGCCTTGAGAAACGATATCTCTCATCAGATTCCTTCGATGCTTTGAGAAACGTCTAAAAGTTGATGCCATCGTGACACGGTACACTAGTCGTGTACGTCACGCTCTTGAAACATTATTACGCATAGATTCCGATCATACCAAAGGCATGGTGTAGCATCGGCTATCCGATTTATTGGAATAAAACCAGTCTCCGAGAGAGATCATAGCAATCATTGTGTAGTCGAACCACACTTTGATGACTCGGAAGGTCATGAGCGACTGAACTTCCTTAGTTCTAAGGATGGTTCAATTGAGGTACATTGCCGAATGCAAGTACAATATGTTTTGGATGTCGTTGCGATGGTATCCGCAACGGTGGTTGTTTGTTAGATGTTTTCGATGAGGGCGATCCCCTCTACGAGTGCCTCAGGTGAGGCATATGGAAAATACTCTGTCTAGTGGAAGTACCGAATGTACACAATAGAAGATGTTGAGGCAACATGAATTGTTGCAACTTGACAAACACAACCGTTGACGGGTTCCCGAATGGAACCTTGGGACGTGATGACATAAGCAAAGAAGGATTTTGGAACCGGTTGTTCCAGGATCACCGGATGTGATTCGGAAGTGGACAATCATAATTATGTGGAATTGACACCAGAAAGGTTTTCTTCCAGCTTGTACCGCAATGATTGTGATAATGGTACACCCGTTTGGTGAATACCGTACAATGAACACTTTGTTCGCGGCTTTGGCGTCGCTCAAAAGCACACTTTTTGAAGAGAGGGAACGTGGAACTCGGGAATGAGTTGGTACGCTGCTATGTGAGAGCAGCCTGAGATGATGTGGTACCTAAGGGCCTTTTTGCCAAGCTTCCACGGTCGACATTAGACAAGGAAACTATTGGGCAAGGCTGGAAAGAACCCAATAGTGCAACTGAATAAGGGGAAAATAAATCTTTTGGAAAACATTCCTACGATTCACAATGCAGACAAACGTGCTTGAGAATTGACTGGTTTCCAGAAGTTCAGATTGAACCATCCTGACTGTCTCTTGAATGCATTTACTGGTGAAACTATTGTGGGGAAATATCAACGGCGGCCATCGCTCCGATCGGAAGTTCTGAAGAAGAAAATAGGTTCAACTCAATACATATCCAACAACTGAATAAGCGAACGACGTCGATGTTTCGTCGGACTCTCATTTCATGTGGAGTCCGACGTAACATCTGCACTGTTCGCTTATTTGGTTGCTGTTTGTATTGAAGACAGACAACCTCATTTTTTTTCTCAAACTCACATCGGAGCGACTATGTTCGTCGATTTCTCTCTCTCTCTCTCTCCTTTAAACATCTAGTCCGGATGGTAGATGACTGAACATCCGCAATCCACTCTAGTGTCGTTGAGGTCTGTCCTCATCGCGAAACTGAAGAATGCTGCCCTTGTCCAGTTGCACTATCGGGTACTTTCCAGCCTTGCCCATTGTGTACTGAACAGCGTGACATGCTCTAAGGCGGAATCCGAATTGGATTCCTATGCAAGTTCCCAGATTCAGAGGTGCAAGAACAAACCCTAACGAGTCTATGCGCGCAGTCTTATAGTTCGAACTACGAACTACCTTCCGACCTACTCTTGAGGTATACCAAAAACAAGAGCCGTATGTTGCACGCAAAGCGTGCATAGGGTTACATAGTAATTGCGTAAAAATGTCATTCATTCGTGTAGCGGGAGGGCCGGTTCGGCCCTCCCTCCTCGCTGATGCGAGGGGTGGTTGCGCACCACCCCTCGCGTCAGCGAGGGCTGGCCGGCGGCCAGCAATTCGCTGGCCGTCGGCCAGCTCGCTGCCGGCCGGCTGGACGGCCGGCGGCCGGCCAAGCGACCGGCCGGCCACCGGCCGGCCAGCCGCCAGCCGCCGATCGCGGCCTCAGCCGGATCGGCGGCTGAGAGGCCACGAGGGCCTCGAGGGCGAGGCCTCGTGGCCTCGTGCCCTCGTCCCCCCTCGCCCTCCTTGCAAACGAGCAAGAGAGGACGAGGGATAGGGGGAGCGAGAGTGAGGTCAAAATTGCTGGCGCGAAATCGCCAGCGTGCCTCGCACGCGCCGATTTCGCGCCAGGACGAAAAAAACGTAAGTCAAAGTTCGTTTGCGACGAACTTCGACATAAAATAAACGAAATAACTCGTGCGAACACACGAGTTCGAGGTAAAAACCCCCGGTTTGGGTCCCAAAACCAGGGGTTTGGTTAAAAACAGAAATGGGCCTCCGGAGAATCGAAATATTCGAGTCTCCCTGCTCTGGGTCGTTGATGACGATTGCCCCTCAGTCTTGCGAAGGGGGTAAACCCCTGACGCGGACTGAGAACGCCATTCTGCGAACTCCGACGACAACTTCAGAGCAGGAGCTGGAGACTCAGCCCGTTACAGTGGTTCTCAGAGCGAGACGACCCTCGCGACCAAGGGTTCGACGGAAACGGCGGCTACGACCTAGATAAAACGCCGGCGGCAGCTGCAAGCAGCAGCAGAAATGCCAGAAGGGACTAGGGCATCAACACTTGACGGATTGAAGCGTTGTAAAGTGCGTTAGAGAGCTTGAAAAAAGCTCTACTTGGTGGAGAGTCTTTCTTCCAGCCTCTCCTTACTTCCAGAGGGCAAGGAAGATTTTTGTGGTACGGGGTGGGGAGTTCCCACCCTCAAAAACCACAAAATCCTCTCCATCTTCAAGCCTCCTTCAAAATCCCTTCATCCAAAAATTGGGACAGCGCCCCTCCCCAAGCTTAGGGACTCTCACGACCTGAGAACACCCTAAAAAGAAGGGTGACAACTTGGGGACTTTTGGCGGCTCCCCCAACGCCGCCAGCTCAAGGAGGACGCCGCCAAGGGGTGCAAGACGCACAAAGAAGACTCAAGAGGAGGCCAAGGAAGACAAGAAGACAGGAAGAAGACAAGAAGCTATAAGAAGGATTGGAGGAATTGCTAGGAATTGTGTAATTCCTCTCCTATTGTTTGTCCTAGCTTTGTGAGCGGTACTCACATTCTTGTCAATTCCTTGTATTGTAATTTTCTGTTTTCCTAGGTACTAGTGCTTGCCAATCGCCGTGAGTCACGGCTTAGGAAGTCTAGTTCCAAAATCCACCACCTTGTGCCGACGTGGCGGCCTAGGAAAGTAGAGATTAAATTTATAATTGCCTCACCGATCGTGAGAGCGTGACTTTAGGAGGCGATTCCTCCTCAAAGTTGTGGGGTGATCCTCACAACGGTCTTCACGTGCTAGTTGCACGAGCGACGAGATGGCAAGTGCCGGACCGTCTAGGACCAACAAGGGCAAGGTGGTGACGTTCTCACCACACGTCCTCGGCGGACTCCAAGTTTTGGGAGCCGCCGCCGCAAGCACGGCTGCCAACCCAAAGGCAACCGTACCGCCAAAGGCAACCGTGCCGCCTAAGGCAACCGTACCGCCTAAGGCAACCGTGTCGTCTAAGGCAACCGACGCCAACCTCGGCGATACCGAGAAGCGTGCGGATGCCGCAAAGGTGCTCGACGAGCACGTCGACGCGCACATGGGCGACCCCCATGCGACGGACGACGCGATGGAGGAGGACCTTCCGGAGGAGGACCCCCACGAAGAGCACGACACCGACGATGGCGAAGGCGATGAGGATCGCGACCATCGCCATCGTCGTGCGGCAAACTCGAGCCGATTGCTCGAGAAGGAAAAGGCGCCCGCCGCATCGCCTGACGCCGCCGACAGCAGCGAGACTGCCGAGAGCAGCAAGGGCGCTGAAAGCAGTCACACGGGAAGTTCCCGCGAGAACGAGCCGGACGACTACGCCGCAAAAGCAATTCGCGATGGTCGTCGTAGGCTTGCGGAGTTTGCTGCTGAGGCGGAAGGCCGACTGAAGATCACCACCGACGGTGGAGATACGGCACCACTCGGAGGAATAGGGGCGGACCCCCCTTCCTACGATGTGGCCGCGATGGGGCAGGGCAGCGCCCACTCGGGCGTCGTCGCCGACGATAGTCTCCTCCGAAAGGTGGGACTCCTTGGAGGCGTGTACGCGAACCATACCCTCTTGCAGTGGGTAAGGGTGCACGGACAACGCGAGGCCCTGGAGCCTATCGCCGATGCTCTGACGATATCGGAGCTCAAGTTCGCATTCGCCAACCTGCTGGCCCACGACGGGCAGAGCATCATGGACCTTGACCGTGATCGTCAGCTGCAGCGCCTGGCCGCCCATGAGGCAAGCCGCCAATGCAACGACCTCGACAAGGCGTTGCAGAGCGTGACCCAAGTGCGGATGCAGCAGCAAGTGCAGCGTACCGCAGCTGCGGATGCCACTGCCGTTGGCAGCGACGACTTGCCTACCTCGACGACTGCGGGGTCGGTCATGAACACGTCCTTCCTCCACAGTGTGGAGATCTTCCGGAAGGGCATGAAGCTGACCGACTGGCTGAACCGCATGGAGCACGTTCTACGTGTCCATAAGGCTCCACTCAGTCAGTGGGGCGACCTTGCCACGACGCGGCTTGAAGACAAACTCTTCAAGTACGTGGTCAAGGAGTGGACTGCGCAGCAGCCACACCTCGAGTGGCAGCCCATGCCGTGGGAGGCCTTCTGCGCGATCATGCGCAAGAAGTGCACCCAACGTGAGGAGGCGCAGCGCGCCTTCCATAAGATCAAGGACATTCAGGCAGCTGGGCAGCTCGCTCGAATCCTACTCGAGCGAGTTGACCGCACTCGTGGAGGAAGCCGAAAGCTTCACCGAGGGCGATGGCACTCAGACGTTCAAGTACCCGGAGTGCATGCTGTTGGAGTACTTGCGTGATGGTCTCGCCAGCGAGAAGCTGAAGGACAAGACCACCACGACAGCCAATGGCCAAGCTTGGACAAGCTAGAGGGCGTTGTGCGACTACATGAGCGAAGTGTACTCGACAAACCCGAAGCACTACTCTGATGCACGGCCGAACGCGCGTGCACTGCAAGGTCGCGACATGCGCGTGGACGCTGCGGGGGCTGGTGGGTCAGCTGGACAGCGAGGCGGGGCCAAGGGCAAGCAGCCTACAAACCCTCCGGCCAAGAAGGCTGGTGGATACAAGGGTCTCAACAACAAGCGCAGCCGCGAGAATGACGAGCTGCACGTAGCGCGTGAGCGTCGCAACGCAGCCTTCCGCGAAGGGCTCTGCCACAACTGCATGCAGCCGGGCCACTTTAGGGCTCAGTGCCCTAAGGCTGCTGGTGGTGGTCAAGAGGCCGCAGCGCTAGCTGCAGCAGCAGCACCTCGTGGGGATGGTGCAGGAGGAGGCCGCGGACAAGGCCGTGGACAGGGTCGCGGTCGCGGCAATAGGCCCGGCCGTGGTAACGGACAGGGCCTTGGGACGGGTTTTCCCCACCCCTGAGTGACGTCAGTGGGGACCACTCAAGGGTAAAACTGGATCACGAGTGTGAGTTCATGTTTTCAGACGAGGATGTTAAACAATTTGAGTTTTTGACGAGTTCAAATTTCTCTGTTGTTTTCTCCCCTCTCATTGAACCTCATTCTGCACTTGCTGATCGACATTGCCCACTAAATCTTGCATCATCAGACGAGATGCATGACCGAACCTGCTTAGTGGTGGCGACNGCCCTCAAAGCGATGAGTTCAATCACATTCGCAGTACCTTTAGTCGACGATTTCGACCCAGTGAAATTTAAAGACTGGAAGGTGCTAGCCGAATTCACACGTGCCCACAAGATGTGGACTCGAGTGGGTGAATCATGGGAGTTGCGACGCCCGTCGTACAGATTCCGTGTTTATCACAAACTCGGCTTTCCGTCGTCGAGTCTATTCACTCGGAAGAGTGGAGGCAACATGACGATGCAGTTCAAAGGACACCTAGCTGGTGCTCGCGTGAACGTACTTGCTGACACTGGAGGGGACGACTCTTTTGTTAGCCTTGGCTTTACCCGACAGGTTGGCCTGAAGTACGAGCCATCGAATGGTGCAGTTGTTGTCGGTGACAACCGTACGGTACCCGTGATCGGTACTTGTAAAGCAAAAATTTGTATTCAAGGGTATACACAGAGTGTCACATTGAAGGTACTCAACCTTCTTGACCCGTTTGACGTGGTGCTAGGCGATCCCTGGCTTCGTGACAACAAGGCTCTTATGTGCTTTGAATCAAAGCGTTTGATCCTCCGAAAAGGACAACACCACTTTACGTTGATTCTGAGTATGGAATTATCACCGACCCGACTCAAAGTCCATGCCAGTTTATCTGCAATGCAGGTTAAGAGACGTATTCAACGAGGTTGTCGATAGTTCTTGGCTCAACTGCAGAAAGTGGAGGACGACGTGACGGAAGACACACCACAAGAGATCAGATCTCTATTGGCAGAGTTCTTGGATGTATTCCAAGACCCACCGGCTGGGCTTCCACCAGAAAGACACATGGGCCACACGATTCTGCTGCAACCGGAGGCGACTCCTCCGTTCAGACCCATGTATCACCTTAGTCCAGCAGAAAGGCGAGAGGCCGAACGCCAAATCAAAGAGTACCTTGCAAAAGGATGGATCGAGCCGAGTAGCTCGCCGTACGGTGTGCCGATCCTTTTTGTGAACAAAAAGGATGGTGGTTTACGCATGTGCGTAGATTACCGGGCGTTGAACAAGCTGACGGTGAAAAATCGATTCCCCTTCCCGCGGATTGAGGACCTTTTTGACCAACTCCAAGGCGCAAAAGTATTTTCGTCCTTGGATTTGTCTCAAGGGTACCATCAAATCCGCATCACGCAAGATGATGTGTCCAAAACCGCGTTTCGAACGCACATGGGACACTATCAGTTCCGAGTGTTATGCTTCGGGCTTACAAATGCCCCGGCAACCTTCCAAGGAGAAATGAACCGAACGTTCGCCAAGCAACTCGGACAGTTTGTCTTGGTTTACCTGGATGATATCCTGGTTTTCTCCAAATCAATGGAAGAGCACATAGAACATCTGCGCGAAGTTCTCGCAATCCTTCGGGAACAGAAGTTCTATGCGAAAGTGAGCAAGTGCAAGTTTGCACAAGATGAGCTCGAATACCTTGGACACATCATCGGCAAGGACGGCATCCGCGTCGACCCACGAAAAGTCCAAGCCGTTGTGGACTGGCCACGCCCCGAAAATGTTGGGCAGATTCGATCTTTCCTCGGCCTTGCAAACTACTTTCGACGGTTTATGCAAGGGTATTCGACCCTGGTAGCACCGCTAACCAGGCTCACGCGAAAAGACGTGCGTTGGGAATGGACATCTAATTGCGAGAACGCTTTTCTCAAAGTCAAAGAGCTTCTCTCCACGGCGCCCGTTCTAGCTCTTCTGGATCCATTACAACCGTGGGAGGTTCGATGTGATGCGTCGGTAGTTGGACTTGGAGCCGTCCTCATGCAGAACGGTCACCCAGTTGCGTATGAGAGCCGGAATCTCATACCCGCGGAAACGCGGTACACGACTGGGGATCAAGAGCTCCTTGCGGTAGTACACGCTTTCAAGATGTGGCGTTGCTACCTTGAGGGTGCTGAAGGGGGTGTGACGGTCGTGACCGACCATAATCCATTGGTGTTTTTTCAAACGCAACCGAACCTGTCAAGACGACAGGCGCGTTGGAGGGAATACCTGAGTCGATTCTCGTTCACATGGGAATATCGGCCAGGACGCATCAATGTGGCCGATCCACTAAGCCGACAGCCTGTGGAAATTAAAGCAACCACCGAGATCAGTGAGTGTTTTATGGCCATTGCAACAGCAACCGTACAACCACCAGATCCCCCTGTACCTCTGCGTCAACCACCACGAGAGATTATCCATTACAACGGTTTTGTAAACAGGATCCGGATGGGATACTGTGTGGATTCTTGGTTTCAAGACTCTCAAAATCTGGACAAGTACGGCTTGGTGGAGGCCGCAGGAATCTTCTGGCACGGAGAACAAGTTGTTGTGCCAAACTCGGGAGACCTTCGAGCAAAGGTTATCTCCCAGTTCCACGACCCGCCGGTCGCAGGTCACGTGGGACCCCGAAAGACCGGACAGGCACTCTCGGACCACTATTGGTGGCCAGGGTGGAGTGTCGATGTCCGTAAGTATTGCATGACATGCGACCCATGTCTTCGGAATAAGGCTAGTAACAAGAAGCCTGCTGGACTCCTCCAGCAGCTTCCCATTCCTGGGACTCCATGGGAGTGCGTCAGCATGGACTTCATTACTGGTCTTCCGGACACGGCCCGNTGGCCAGGGTGGAGTGTCGATGTCCGTAAGTATTGCATGACATGCGACCCATGTCTTCGGAATAAGGCTAGTAACAAGAAGCCTGCGGGACTCCTCCAGCAGCTTCCCATTCCTGGGACTCCATGGGAGTGCGTCAGCATGGACTTCATTACTGGTCTTCCGGACACGGCCCGTGGCCATGATGCAATACTAGTGGTTGTGGATCTTTTGACGAAGATGACACACTTCATTCCTACAACCACTGACGTGAACGCAGAGGAGACCGCTCGTCTCTTCTTTGAGGGTGTCGTAAAGTACCACGGCTTACCGTTGCGTATTATCTCCGATCGAGATCAAAAATTTGCTAGTAAGTTCTGGCAAAAGATGCACGAGTACTTCGGCAGCGAGTCGCAAATGTCGACAGCCTTTCACCCTCAAACGGATGGACAAACAGAGCACATGAATCGCACTCTGGAGCAGATGCTCCGCATGTACGTGGACCCTGCCATGCATGATTGGGACGAATTCCTAGCACCTGCAGAGTTTGCGGTGAACAACTCGGTGAATGAGTCCACACAGTTCACACCATTCGTGTTGAACAGTGGTCGGCATCCAGTGGTACCCTCTTCATTGGTGAAGAGTGGGAGTACAGGAGGGCAGGTTCCTTCCGCTCAAGCCTTTGCCGAGCGCATCGACTCCTTGTTACAGGAGGCGAAGGGACACCTTCAAGCAGCTCGGCAGCGACAAAAGGCATATGCCGACAAAGGTCGCCGGGAGGTCTCGTTTGACATCGGTGACAAAGTGCTGCTTAGCACTAAAAACCTTCGGCTGAAGTCGCCAAAGGCAAGAAAACTTCTACCGAAGTGGATTGGGTCGTTTCCCATTGTGGCACGCATCGGGCCAGTGGCATACCGATTGCTACTTCCGCCGAGTATGATGATACATGACGTTTTTCATGTGAGCCTGCTGGCTCCATACACGGCAGAAGGAACCGTTCAGCCACCGCTAGTAGTCCTGGCTACCGACGGCCAATATGAGGTTCTTCGCCTACTCCAGCACCGAGAGCGTACTCTTCGGTCGCGCGTTGTCAGGGAGTACCTCGTTCATTGGGCCGGTTGTGGACCTGAACATAATTCATGGGAGCCCGAATCTCGGTTGCCCACAGGGGTGGTCAACGAGTACTGGAGCGAGCTTGCAGCTCGCACAGATCGACGCGTGGCAGGAGGTACCACCTGAACGCGAGAAAAGTGAACAACATTCCCACAGGGCAGCGTTCATGGACAGCGACCATAGGAGGTTGGGGATGCCCAACATGGTTGTCGCGCGGACGCTCCAGCCTAAAGGGGGGAGGCCGCTAGCCGTGCTGACC
>SZWC01013576.1:43279-53512 GCA_023375785.1 Penium margaritaceum | reverse complement strand
GGGAGAGAGAGAGAGAGAGAGAGAGAGAGAGAGACAGAGAGAGAGAGAGAGAGAGAGAGAGAGAAAGGGTAAAGGAGAGGGAGGGGAGAGAAAGTGAGAGAGAAGTAGATGGAGAGAAAGAGAGAAAAAATGGCAGATGGAGGAAGGTGAAAGGGAGAGGGAGAAAGAGAAGGAGATGGATAGAGGAGAGAGGAGAAAAAGGGAGACATTGAAAATATGGGAGATGGAATGATGAACAAAACAGGGCGAGGGAAGGGATACAAATCTGTTAGAGTGCATTCATCTTGTACACTCAAATTATAGTGTGGCCTCATGATGTAAGTGCACTAGTGCAATGCACTAGAAAACCGGCGCGTAATAATGCCACCAATGGGCATATATGTTCAGTCAACTTCTCAACGCTTCAAGATACATCGATATTCATACAGATGTATCTTGCATGTTCGCCGTCGATCTTCAATGCCCCCAGATTCCTTGGCTGAGCTTCTTGATCTGACCACTCAGAATGCGAATCCACACACGTCGCTCGAAGATGGGACCAACGACCCCAACTATGTCACATTTGTAACTCAACACTTGTATGGATGTGTTGGATCATTTTGACACTTGTCATCAAACTACACTTACCACTCATTATAACTTGCTCAAGTGTCCGAGATGCTCAAATGTGTTATGCCTTGCCACTTCTACTTGTTCACCATCTACGCTCTGTTTGGCATAATTGTAACGGGCTGGAACCTCCAGAACCTGCTATGAAGTCATCGTCGGAGCTCGCAGAATGTTGTTCTTAGTCCACGTCAAGGGGGTTTACCCCCTTTGTAGGACCGAGGGGCCATTGTTATCAACAACCTAGAGCAAGAAGACTCAAATATGTCGAGTCTCTGGAGGCCCATTTCCGTTTTTAACCCTACCCTTGGTTTTGGAACCCCAACCGAGGGTTTTAACCTTGAACTCATGCGTTCACACGAGTCATTCGCTAATTTTATGTCAAATTCTGTTGCGAACAAACTTTGATTTATGTCTTTCACCTTCTGGGGCAAAATCAACGTGTGCAAGGCACGCTGGCAAATTTGCACAAGGGCTATCTTGTCTCTCGTCCCTCATCCCCCTCCCTTGTCCTCGCTCGCTCGCTTGCCAAGAGGGCGAGCGAAGGCAAGGGAACGAGGCCATGAGGCCACGCCCTCGAGGCCCTTGCGGCCCCTCAGCCACCGATCGGGCTGAGGCCACGATCTGCGGCTGGCGGCTGGCCGGCTGGTGGCCGGCCGGTCACTTGGCCGGCCGCCGACCGTCCAGCCGACCGCCGACCATCCACCCGGCCGGCGGCAAGCTGGCCGGTGGCCAGCGAAGTGCTGGCCGTTGGCCAGCCTTTGCTAATGTGAGGGGTGGTGCGCAACCATCCCTCGCTCTAGTGAGGAGGAGGGGCCGAACCGGCCCTTCTGCAACATTCCTCCCCACTTGTTATGAACGGTCTCGGTTCATGAACAACAAGCAAGATTGTCGGATAGCTAGTCACCAGCAAAACATGAACACGTGCATGGCACTTGGACCTAAGCTGTAGCTTGTCGGTCAACACGGCTAGCAACCTCCTCCCTGTACGCTAGAGCATCCGTGCGTAGACATCCATGTTGGACATCCCCAACCTCCTATGGTCGCAGTCCATGCATTCCGTGCTACGGGAATGTTGTTCACTTTTTTCGCGTTTATGTGGTGCCCCATGAAACGCGTCAATTTGTGCGAGTTGCTAGCTTGCTCCAATACTCGTTGACCACCCCTATGGGCAACCAAGATTCGGGCTCCCATGAGTTATGTTCATGTACACACCCGGCCCAATGAACAAGGTATTCCCTAACGACCCGGGGCCGGAGTGTACGCTCTCGGTGCTGTAGTAGACAAAGAACCTCGTATCGGCCATCGATAGTAAGGACCGCCGGTGGTTGCTGAACGGCTCCCTCTGCTATGTATGGAGCCAATAGGCTTACATGAAACACATCATTTATCTTCATACTCGGTGGAAGCAGCAATCGGTATGCCTTTGGCCCGATGCATTCCACGATGGGAAATGGCACAATCCAATTCAAGAGAAGTTTTTGCGCCCCTGGTGACTTCAGCCGAAGATTCTTAGTGCATAGCAGCACTTTTTCACCAGTGTCAAATGAGACCTCATGGCCACTTTTGTCGCCATATGTCTCTTGGCGTTGTCGAGCAGATTGAAGGTGACCATTTGCCTCTTGTAACAAGGAGCCTATGCGCTCGGTAAAGGCTCGAGCACAAGGAACATGTCCTCTTGTGCTCCCACTCTTCACCAATGAAGAGGGCACCACTGGATGTCGACCACTGTTAAACACAAACGATGTGAAATGTGTAGACTCGTTCACTGAGTCATTCACCACAAACTCTGCCCTGTGGTAGGAGTTTGTCCCAGTCATTCATGGTAGGATCCACGTACATGTTGAGCATTTGTTCCAGAGTGCGGTTGATGCGCTCTGTTTGCCTGTCAGTTTGAGGGTGAAATGCAGTTGACATTTGTGACTCGCTGCCCAAGTACTCGTGCATCTTATGCTAGAAATTGCTAGCAAATCTCCTATCTTGATGGGAGATAATGCGCAACGGCAAGCCATGGTACTTAACGACACCTTCAAAGAAGAGATGACTGGTCTCCTCTGCATTCACATCAGTGGTTATAGGAATGAAGTGTGTCATCTTTGTCAAAAGATCCACAACCACTAGTATTGCATCGTGGCCAGGGGCCGTGTCCAGAGGACCACTTATGAAGTCCATGCTGACGCACTCGCATGGAGTCCCATGAATGGGAAGCTGTTGGAGGAGTCGAGCAAGCTTCTTGTCACTAGCCTGATTTTGAAGACATGGGTTGCACGTCATGCAATGTTTCCGGACATCAACACTCCATCTTGGCCATCAATAGTGGTCCAGTCTTTAGAGGTCCAACATGACCTGCGACTGGTGGGTCGTGGAACCGGGAGATTATCTTTGCTCGAAGGTCTCCCGAGTCTGGCACAACAACCTGCGCCAAAAGATTCCTGCGGCTTCCACCTATTTGTACTTGTCTAGGTTTTGAGAGTCTTGATAGCGAGAATCCGCATAGCATCCCATCCAAATTCTGTTGACAGACATGTTGTAGCGGATAATCTCTCGAGGTGGTTGCCGGAAAGGTGCAGGGGGCTCTGGTGCTTGCACGGTTGACATCGCAATAACCATAAAACACCCACCGGCCTTGGTGGTTCCTTGAATTTTCACAGGCTGTCGGCTTAGTGGATTGGCCACATTGATGCGTCCTTGTCGATGCTCCCATGTAAACGAGAATTGGCTCAGTTATTCGCTCCAACGAGCCTGTCATCTTGATAGTTTTGGTTGCATTTGGAAAACACCAATGGGTTATGATCTTCAGCACCCTCAAAGTAGCAACTCCATATCATTAAAGCGTGTGCTACTACAAGGAGTTCTTGATCCGCAGTTGTGTATCGCATTTCCGTGGGGATGAGCTTTTGGCTCTCGTACGCAATTGGGTGACCATTTTGTACGAGGACAGCTCTGAGTACTACTACCGACGCATCACATCGAACCTCCCACGGTTGCTATGGATCTGGGAGAGCTAGGACGGGCGCTATGGAAAGAAGACTTTGACAAAGGCGTTGTTACAATCAGATGTCCATTCTGAATGCACGTCTTTTCGCATGAGCTTGGTTAGCGATGCTACCAGGGTCGAATACCCTTGCATAAACCGTTGAAAGTAGTTTGCAAGGCCAAGAAAAGACAGAGTCTGTCGGACATTTTCCGGGCGTAGCCAGTTCACCACAGCTTGGACCTTTTGTGGGTCCTCATAGATAACTCCATACCGACAATGTATCCAAGGTATTCGAGCTCATCTCGTGCAAACTTGCACTTGCTCAATTTTGCGTAGAACTTCTGTTCCCGAAGGATTACAAGGACTTCGCGGAGATGTTTTATGTGATCTTCCATGGATTTGGAGGAAACCATGATGTCGTCCATGTAAACCAAGACAAACTGACCGAGTTGCTTGGCGAACGTTTGGTTCATTTCTCCTTGGAAGGTTACCGGGGCGTTCGTTAGTCCACAACATCACACACAAAAAATGATAGTGTCCCATGTGCGTTTAAAACTCTATTCTGGGCACATCATCTTCTGTGATACCGATTTGATGGTACCCTTGAGACAAATCCAAGGATGAAAATACTTTTTTCCCTTGGATATCGTCAAACAGGTCCTCAATCCGTGGTTAAGGGAATCATTTTTTCACTGTCAGCTTGATTAGCGCACGGTAGACCACACACCTGAGTAAATCACCATCCTTTTTGTTCACAAAAGGATCGGCATACCGTACATCGGGCTACTTGGCTAAACCCACCCCTTTGCATGGTACTCTTCAATTTGGCATTTTCCCTCTCCCCTTTCCGCTAGACTAGGGTAATACATGGGTCTGAATGGAGGAGTCGTCTCCGGTTGCAACAAAATTGTGTGGCCCATGTGTGGAGGAGTCGATCACCTTGTCGAATATGTCTCTTGATCTGCATCGCAGACAAGTTGGCATGGACTTTGAGTCGGGTCGGTGATACTTCCATACTCAGAATTGGTGTAAAGCGACATTGTCCTGCTTGGAGAATCAAATGCTTTGATTCAAAGCACATTAGAGCCTTGTTTTCATGGAGCTAGGGATCGCCCAGAACCACATCAAACGGGTCAAGAAGGTTGCGTATCTTCAAAGTGACACTTTGTGTGTAACCTTGGATGCAAATTTTTGCTTCACAGGTACCAATCAAGGGTACCGTACGGTTGTCACCGACAACAACTGTGCTATTCAAAGGCTCGTTCTTTAGACCAACGTGTCGGGTAAAGCCAAGGTTGACAAAGGAGTCATCTCCTCCTATGTCAGCAAGTACGTTCACAGGAGCAACTGCTAAGTGTCCTTTGAACTGCATCGGCATGTTACCTCAACCCTTCCGAGTGAACAGGCTCGACGATGACAAGCCGAGTTTGTGATAAACACGGAATCAGTACAACAAATGCCACAATTCCCATGATTCACCCTCTCAAGTCCACATCTTGTGGGAACGTGTAAATTTGGCTAGCATCTTCAAGTCCTTAAATCAGACGATGTCGAAATCGTCGACTAAGGGTACTGCGAACGTGATTGAGCTCGTTGCTTTCAGGGTGTTTGCTTCAATCACTACATCTAATAGTTCATGCGCAGTGGTTGGTATTGCCACCATTGAGAAGTTTCGGCCATGCATCTCGTCCGGTGATGGAAGATTTAGTGGGCAATGTCGATCAGCAAGTGAAGAATGAGGTTCAATGAGGGGTGGGAAAACAACAGAGAAGTTTGAGCTCATCAAAAACTCAAATTGTTTTGTATCCTCATCAGAAAACATGAATCCACACTCATAGTCCACATTTACCCCAGAATGGTCCCCACTAATGTTACTCAGGGATGGGGAAAACCCGCACCACGGCCTTGTCCATTTCCACGTCCGAGTCCATTGCCACGACCGCGGTCGTGTCCACGACCTTGTCCGCTGCCTCCTGCTACAATATCCCTACCAGGTGCTACTACTGTGGCTAACACAGCGGCCTCTTGTCCACTACCAGCAGCCTTAGGGCACTGAACCCTTAAAGTGGCACGGCTTCATGTACTTGTGGGAGAGTCCTTCACAGAAGGCTGTTTTGCGACGCTCACGCGCCGCCTGCAACTTCTCATTGTCGCCGCTATGCTTGTGGTTTGGAGTCTTGTGCCCGCTAGTCTTCTTGATTGGAGGGTTTGTGGGCTGCTTTCCCTTTACCTGGTCCCACCGCTCGATTGCTCCTCCGGCCTCCGTAGCATCCATGCGCATGTCATGACCCTCCTGTGTACATGCGTTTGGCCATGCGTCCAAGTAGTGCCGTTGAATTCACTTCACTCATGTAGTCTCGCAGCCTCCTCTAGCTTGTCCAAGCCCGCCCGGTTGTCGTTGTGGTGGTCTTGTCCTTCAACTTCTCGCTGGTAAGACTGTCATGCAAGTACTCCAGCAGCATGCACTTCTAGTACTTGAAGGTCTGAATCTCATCCCCCTTGGTGAAGCTTTTGGCTTCCTCCACAAGTACGGTGAACTCGCTGAAGTACGCTTCAAGCGAGCTACCCAAGTACCTGAAGTGCTTGATCTTGTAGAAAGCATGCTACGCTTCCTCACAGTGGATGCACTTCTTATGCATGATTGTGCTGAAAGCCTGCCACAGCATGGGCTACCACTCGAGGTGCGGCTGTTGTGTACCGCACTCCTTGACCACATACTTAAAGAGCTTGTCTTCAAGACGTGCTGTGGCAAGGTTGCCCCACTGAATGAGAGGAGCCTTGTGGACACGTAGGACGTGCTCCATACAATTCAGCGTGCCTGTCAGCTTCACGCCCTTCCGGAATATCTCTACACTTTGGAGGAAGGACATTTTAAAGATCGGCCTCAAAGACATCGAGGTAGGAAAGTCACCGCTACCATGTGCAGTGGCATCAACACGTGTGGCACGCTGTGATTGCTGCTGCATCTACACCTCGGTCACGCTCTGCAATGCCTTGTTGAGGTCTTCATATGTGTGACTTGCCTCATGAGTGTTCAGGTGCTAGAACTGGCGATCACGGTTGAGGTCCGTGGTGCTCTACAAGACGTGGACCAGCAAGTTGGCAAATGCAAACTTTAGCTCTGATGTCATCACAGCATCGGAGATAGCCTCTAGGGCCTCACATTGTTCATGCACCTTAACCCACTATAGGAGGGTACGCTTCGCATATGCTCCTCGAAGGAGTCCCACCTTTCCGAGGAGGTTGTCGTCAGCAAGACACTCAAGTGGGCACAATTCTGCTCGCCACCTTAGCAACCAACTCAGCAAGCCTGCATCGGTCATCGTGATTTCCCTTCGTGGCAACGTCATTTGGCTCATTCTCGCAGGAACTTCCCGCGTGGCTGCTTTTGGCGCCTTTGCCACTCACGGTAGCTTCGCTACTATTGGTGTCTTGTGGCGAACCGGCGGGCATCTTGTCCTTCTCTGGTGCTTGGCTTGAGTTCGACGCAAGACGATGGTAGTTATCGTGATCCTCGACGCCTTCACCATCTTCGGCGTTGTGCTCTTCGTCGTGGTCTCCGCCCGCGTGGTCTTCCTCGAGCGCGTCATCCATCGCGTGGGGGTCACCCACGTGTGCTTCAACGTGCTCATCGAGCACTTTTCTGGCTTCCGCTTGCTTCTCGATGTGGCCGAGGTCGGCGCTGGTTGCCTTCGGCGGTACCGTTGCCTTTGGTTTGGCAACCGTGCTCACGATAGTTGCTCCCAAACTTTGGAGTGTACTGAGGGTGTTTGGTGGGACCGTCACCACCTTGCCCTTGTTGGACTTGGATGGTCCGGCATTTGCCATCTCGTCACCCGTGCAACTAGCACGTGAAGAACATTGTGAGGATAACCCACCACTCCGTTATTTTATGTTGAACTTCATCGCAAACATACTTCGATTTACGTTTTGTATGTTCTAGCACAAAATCGTCGCGTGCGAGGCACGATGGCAATATTGCGCTAGGGCTCTCTCGTCTCTCGTCCCTTGTCCTTGCTCGCTTGCTCGCAAGGAGGGCGAGTGGGGGCGAGGGCACAAAGCCACGAGGCCCCATCCTCAAGGCCCTTGCGGCCCCTCAGCTGCCGATTGGGCTGAGGCCGCAATCGGTGGCTGGCGGCTGGCCGACTGGAGGCCGGCCAGTCACTTGGTCGGCCGCCGACCATCCAGCCCGCCCGCAGCAAACTGGCCGGCAGCCAGCACAGTGCTGGCCGTCAGCTAGCCTTCACTGACGCGAAGGGTGATGCACAAACACCCCTTGATTCAGCGAGGAGGGAGGATCAAACTGGCCCTCCCGCTACAATAATACTTGGTATCAAAGCACAACGATGTTGGAGAAGCATCTCACTACTTTACCCAGCAGGAAGACTACCCCGCACAAGCCCTCAGCGCATTTTGCAGATCAAGACTTTGCACACTTTGCAACTATAATGTGAAGCAAGCAAGCTCATCTGAAGATGAGCAGCGGGTCTTCGAAAATGACTTCGGTGAGAGAGAAGCGGAACATGCCTATGCATGAGAACCCTGAAGCAGTAGCAAACATTGGTGTGTAAGGCTACGTGGCAGTTCGATCGACCACAACACCTCCGACGACCAACCCGGTCAGGGATCCGACGGCAGAAAACCAGTCGCCCCTACTGACAGCCTTGACATCGACACCAGAAACAACAGGTGGCACCGGACGATGGGCGCAGATCACCAAGCAACTGGCAAGCAGTATCTCCTTGCTCAAGGGAATCAACATCCATGTACTCCAACAACTCAATGTCATGATGGAAGCTCTTCAAAACGAAGGTGCACAAGAAGTGGTGCTCATCAAGAGAAATACCCAACTCTTCAGTGAACCCAAGATTTTTCCGGTCCCTCCTGAACCGTTTGGTTTTGCAAATTCAAAGGGACCGGCCGTTCGGATGTGGCTCACACGTTTGGAGATGTACTTTACTACTGTTCGGAAGTACGACGATCGAAAGAAGATTGGCCTCACGACAGCGCTTTTGCGTTGCACGGCACTAAGTTGGTAGCTTGATCTAAAGGCCATCCAACGGAAGCACAAAATCGGTGGGGCCTCGTCAATGGCCAATGGCGACAGACTCATATCGCCGACCACAGGTGTTCTACCCTTGGAACAGATCAGCCTACAATGGCAAGACGCACTGACGCTAGCAACCGACTGCAAAGAGTTCCCGCGCGTAGTGATCACATGATTTGGACGACTAAACAAGAAGTCTGAAGCTCGGTACAAGCTTCAACATCTCTGTCAGTAGTCTAGCGTGGTAGAGTACACGCGGTGATTCCGCAAGATCATCACGGGTAGAGACATCGCCCTCAAGGAACTCTGTTTTCACTGCAACAACGGCTTCAAGCGAGAAATTCGTCAAGCGATTGCCATTTTTGGCATCCAAAATGACTTTCCGTGAATTACTGTAGTAGAGAAAAAGGATCGACAGCAACGACTACAACACTCATATCTAGGAATCCTACGGTTGGCAACCTCACAACCATAAAAATGTGGAAACAAAAAAAGTCTGTCGTGGGACTCCTCGGCCCTCATGGTAGTGGACGACGTCAACTAGAGAGATACGTGCACTTGCTACGATTGTAGAAAAGTCAGGCATATCGCTCGCAACTGCCTAAGCAAGCAGCAGGCCAAAAGGGGGGGGAAGTCACATAAAAATGAGTGAGGAAATGCCAAAGGCCAAGATTGAAAGGCGTGACTCTTGTCTGTGAGGAGCAATCTGTGCCAAACAATCGCCCATCTTAAGGGCTTACGACACCGTAGAGCATTTCTGAGATCGCAAAGTCTGACAAGGAGTACGAAGATGACCGACGGGTGATATTGCTAAAAGTGCAACCCCAATGTTGCAAGAGTCGCAAAACGGTACCGGCACTAATGGATGGAGGAGCTTCTCACAGTTTCATAAGCATTGACATGGTTTGCAAACTGGGTTTGCAGACCGAACCAGGGGTGTTTGAAGGAAAATTTGTCAATGGAAAACTGCAAATACAACGGTTCCAAGAACCACTACGGCTGCAAGTGGGGGAATCTACACGATGTAATAGTCTAGAGGTCATGTCCAATGAGTGATCACAAAATCATTCTCAGACAAGATTTATCGTGCGGGTATAACTCGTAGGTTGACTGGAACAGCGGTGACATCTACGTGGAAATCAACGGTGCAAAGAGACAACTCCCATGCGTAGGACGGAAGACGATAGACCAAACATAATGACCCATGGTTCCACGAAAAGTGGCAGCAGTCGCTAATTGGCCGACACCGGCCAACATCCGCGACATTCAAGTTTCTCTCGGCTTCTGCCATTACTACCTGCGCTTCGTACAAGATTACGCCCAAGTTTCAGTGCATCTGTCCGACCTCACTATGAACAAAATAAGTGGCAATGGGAAGACAACGAACACGAAGCGTTCACCGCTTTGTGAAGTGATATGACCTCAGCGCCAGCCCTACGATTGGCCGACCTAACGGTCGACTATGTCATGGTTATGGATGCCTCAGACTGAGCCATCTGTGCGCTCCTCCTGTAAGATCATGGCAACAGAAAGCAACAGGTCGGATACCCTACTACCCTTGATATTTGTTTTCTTGATGTTTACAATTTAAGGTGACTTGTAT
>SZWC01013575.1:37765-49544 GCA_023375785.1 Penium margaritaceum | reverse complement strand
ACTCAAGCCCGCCTTGAGGCGGGTATGTCCAAATTCACGGGGACAGGATTTCCCTTGTGGAAATGGCAGTTTGAGATTGTCATGAGCGTGCGTGGCTACCTCGACATTCTAAAAGGGACCAAGACAGCACCAGCCGATGCGACTGTGACGACGCATGCGGCTGGCCTTGCAGCATGGATGATAAAGAACAACATGGCTATTGCCATTCTTGTGACGTCCATCAACGAGACTCAACACTCCCACATCACAGGATGCATGTTGGCTGCCGAGGCCTACGCAAAACTCACATGCGTGCATCAATCAAACGTCCTAGCAAACCGACTCTTCATCTTCCAAAGGTTGATGTCAATGAGGGTGAGCGAAGGAGAATCGATGCCCACATTTTTGCAGTTGTTTGACAACGTGCTACAAGAGGTCCAGCAAATGGAATGGAATCTTGATTCCAACAGGCGTGCCATGATCCTTCTAATGGCGCTGCCGAAAAGCTGGGGGTCCTTGATCACCGTATTTTGCAGTTGGAAGGAGGCAGATCTGATGTATGAGGCTTTTGCCGAACACATCCGCAATGAGTCCATGCGACGCAGTGGCAGTGAGGCAAACATTTCAGCCTATGCCTATCACTTTCGTGGACAAGGTGCAAGCTCTCGCTCCAGTCAAGGCAACAGCGGAAGCGGTGGCGGTGGAGGGAAAGGCAATGGTGGCAAGAAGAGTTCCAAGAATCCCGGCAACTGTCACAACTGTGGCAAGGCTGGGCATTTAGCTAGGGACTGCTGTAGTCCCAAGAAAGAAGGCGAGAACAAAGGGGGAAAGGAGAAGAAGGAGCTCACTAACATGATGGCTAGGGGGATGTCCATGAAGGGCGCAGCGATCCTTAGGCCCCGGGCATTTGCCCTTGACTCGGACACCAATCACCACTCATCAAAAGAGAAGGTTGGATTTATCTCCATGGCCGAATCTGTCATGCGCATCAAGTGTGCAAACGGCGGCGTCGTCCAAGCCATGGGNCCTTCAAAAGGTGGTGTACATGCCCTCCTTTGCAGCCAACTTGCTGTCCGTGTCACACATCACTGACAACAACATGACAGTGGTGTTTACCAACAAGGAAGCGGTGGCACTAAAGAACGAGGACATCCAGATTTTGTACACCAAAGACGATCTCATGCTTCAACTTCCAAGAGTCAACGGCCATTACGTGCTTCAAACCAAAGTCACCAAGGCGTCGGATGATGGACTCGCATGTGCCACCAAGATAGTGGCACCGGAGCCAACGGATGCACCACCGGCGACCACTGTGGCCGCCACATCAACCAAGGACACTGACGCTGAGCTGTGGCACAGGCGATTTGGCCATGTGGCCAAAAGCACATTGCAGAAGATGCAGGAGCAAGAGGTAGTCCGCGGAATGGAAGGGTGCACCATGAAACATGGCGGAGGGTGTGCATTGTGTGAACCATGCCTCCAAGCGAAGGCAAAGAAGAAGTCGTTTGGGAGAGGAGGTCAACGAGTGGAGCACGTCTTGAAACTGATACACAGTGACGTGTGTGGACCCTTCCGCATACCGTCTAACGGAGGACGCAAGTACTTCCTGACCTTCATTGACAACCACAGCCGCAAGTTGTGGATCTACTTCCTCAAAACAAAGGGAGAGGTCAAGGAGAAGCTTCTCGATTTCGTCGCCATGGTGGAGCGGCAAACGTCCAAAAAGGTGAAGACGATCCGAAGTGACAACGGGGGTGAATACGTGACATGCAAGCCTTGGCTCAAGCATCATGGCATCCACCACAATCAAACAAACCCTTACAACCCCCAAAGCAATGACGTTGCGGAGAGGATAAACCAGACCTTACCCGGCATGGTGCGGAGCATGCTCTTCGATCCCAAGTTCCCACCTCACTTTTGGGCAAAAGCAGCAACAACGGCATGTTACCTCTTGAATCTCACACCAGCAACCGTCTTGCGAAAGTGTGGAAAGGAGCAAGAAAATCAGCTGAAGACCCCACAAGAAGCATGGCCGGGAAAGAAACCCAACGCATCTCATCTAAAGGTGTTCACTTCAACTGCATGGGTGAAGATCCAGACGGGAGAAGGTGGAGGCAAGCTTGACGCACGTTCCAAGAACTGCATCATGGTTGGGTACGACACGTCACACAAATCCTATCAACGTTGGGACCAGGAAGCAGGCAAGCTTGCGAGGAGCCGCGATGCTGTGTTTAACAAACACACCCTTGGAAAGGAAGAGCTGCTAGACCCGACCCTTGCTCCCAAAGCGGGAGAGTGGATAGTGTTGCTTGAGTCTCGAGACCAAGCACCCGACAACTGGATCGCTTTGCCAACAGGTGGTGGGAATGGGAGAGTAGCTGCGGAGGATGACGCAGCATCTAACATGGACACGGATACCGAGGCATCCGGGGCTTCCGAGTCTGACTTGGAATCTGACGACTCTTCTGATGACGACGACGACAACAACGACAAACCACCACCTGTGGAAGCACCAGCACTAGCAAGAAGCCATACCACTACCCCGGCGCAGTTTGTGACCAAAGAGAGCACCTTTGCGGTATGAGGATGATTGGACCGGCCTTAGCTGGTCGTGCATGGCTCAGGGAGAGCCATCCATAGTGGCGGAGGCGATGAATGCCCTAGATGCAGCCAAGTGGAAGGAGGCACTTCATAGCGAGCTCGCATCCATTACCAAGAACGGCACATGGGTGCTGGTTGATAGATCCAACAAGGCCCACGTGGTGGGATCTAAGTCGGTCCTCCAAGTGAAGAAGAAGCAAGATGGCAGCATCAACGAGTTCAAGGAAAGGGGAGTGGCTAAGGGGTTCTCTCAATATCCGGGCTCCGAGTACGATGAGACGTTCGCACCCGTCATGACCGTTGCCTCCCTCCGCTCTCTCCTTGGCATTGCAGCCGCAAAGAACTTGGAGATACACCAGATGGACGTCAGGACAGCTTTCCTTTATGGGAAGCTTGACAAGGAAGTGCTGATGGAGGTGCCCGAAGGAGTCAAAGCTCCCAAGGATAAGGTGTGCAAGTTGGTGAAAGCGCTCTACGGGCTTAAACAGGCCCCAAGGATGTGGTACAAAGAGATGGATGGTTTCATGGCCGGCCTCTCCTTTGTGCATTGCCAGAATGACCCGAGCATGTACGTGTGCGATGATGGCAGAGGGTTGATGTTGGTTGCATCGTACGTGGATGATCTGATCATCTGCTCATCTTCGGTTGGGCTGCTCGATGAGCTTAAGTCTTACCTCAGCAAAAGGTTCAAGATTAAGGACATGGTTCCTCTCGAGTACTACCTTGGGATTGTCATCCACGGCAACCGAGTAGCAGGCACCATCGAACTCAACCAAATACATCAGTGAGGTACTGAAGCGCTACCACATGGAAGACTGCAAACCAGTTAGCACCCTAATGATGACTGATACAAAGCTGAAGGCCTCCATGTCGCCAATCAATGAAGGAGAACAAAGGGGGATGCAAGATATCCCCTACCAGTTCGCCGTGGGTATCATCATGTACGCCATGGTAGGGACTCGTCCGGACATCTGCTATGCTGTGGGAAAAGTGAGAAGATTTGTGGCCAACCCTAGGTCACAACATTGGCAGGCAGTCAAGCGCATCTTGCGCTACCTACAGAAGACACGTCACATGGGCCTCGTCCTTGGAGGCCAAGAAGGAACGGACCTCCTTCGCCTGAAGTGCTACACTGACGCTGACTGGGGAGGAAATCTCGACAACATGAAATCCACCTTTGGATACGTGTGCATCTTGAATGGCGCTGCCATCTCATGGGCCAACAGGAAGCAGGATTGTGTTTCCTTGTCCACGGCTGAGGCGGAGTACGCTACTCTGTCTGAGGTGTGCAATGAGACTCAATGGCTACGCAGCCTGCTTGGCGAAATAACAGTGCCACAGAAGGATGCCACGGTTGTACAAGTGGACAACATGAGCGCCATCTCGAAGGCTGAAGACAAGATCATCTCCCGGTGAACAAAGCACATCGACATACGTTACCACTACTCACGTGACGTGGTCATGAAGAACGTGGTGGAATTGCAACACTGCGGAACGAAGAGCATGCTTGCTGACTGCATGACCAAGCCACTGGAGAGCGACTTGCACTATGCAGGCATTCGTGGATTGGGCATGACGAGTGCAGCAGAGGAAGGGTGAGCCTCATGGCATTGATGGAGCCCAGTAAGCGACAAATGGACAGAGGTGCAACGGAGAGATTTGTTGAGATAGTATGCACCTTGTCCACTGCCTAGCTGGCTAGATACACATACAGAAAAGACATGCACTGCTCTATGGAGTATGTCCCCTTGGTCTGTTCTGAGATGGGCCAGGAATGCACTGCCCATAATTGGTATGTCCCTTGTGGCTCATCATAGGAACCATACCTTTCTGGCTTGGTTGAATAGGCACCGGAGTCTCAAACGAGAGGTCGCAGGTTCAAACCCCGCGACGGCCGCAATATTCTTTGTGGCCAAAACTGGGATAGGAAGCTTCTAGAAAGCTTACTAGAGCCTGCCTTGAGGATGACACTTGGCGTTCTAAGGACGCGCCAAGTAGAACTGTAGGTTGAGGTTGGCTCCAATGGAGCCACTACAAGCAGAAGCTTTAGCAAAGCTCTGCAAGTATAAAAGCATGTACCTTGCATGCATCCATTTACAGTTCTTGCCTTTGAGACTCCTCACAGAGTTTCCAACCAAAGGTAGACACTAAAGACCAACATGCGGACTTTGTGAGGTTGCAAACCAAATGATCCTAAAGTGTGTATCACTCGTTAGAGGGTGATATGTTATCTTGGTTGNACGATCGGGAGGAAGATGAGGATGAAGTGGGAGATGACACATGCGACGGGGTGGCAGCTCGCTCTGAAGTCACGTGGTCAAGGAGCTGCTGGACCATGCGCTTGAGGTTCCGACCTCCATGTGGAGGGCGGCCATATCACCACGCAGAAGCGTTGTGGCATCACTTGGTGACGTATCCACCAAAGGAGGAGGTGGGGAAGATTGTATCCAAGGGGGATGCCACCCAGGAAGGCGCTATCGGCACTGGCGCTAGCCATGCTGCCTATCTTGACAGTAATAGCACAAAAACCCTGAGGACAAGTGGGACTCATGCCACGGCTGTATCGACCACTGTGCATGTGGCAGCTGCCACGGCTAAGGCTGAGGCGCAGACCACGGTGATGGCAAGGCCCACGGCCACATTGCATATCTCATGTTGAGGGTTGAGCGTAGGTGATAATCTCACACACTTGACCCCGGTGGTGCAAAGCACCACGTGGAAGGATATGAATGCAGCAACGTCTTTCAGACGTGCTACAAAGTCGTCAGTCACAGCGACAACCTTAGCCGTATTGTGTTGCTACAATGTTGCATCCGGTGGCGATGGTACAAGTATAGCAACGTGCGACCTCAAGTCGCCTTCAGTGCTGCTAATGCTGCACCGGTTGACGTCGTCAACAGACGACTGTGGCCTCAAGCCACCTTCGCTATTGCTACTACTGTTACGACTCTTGCAACGGCTGCTGTTACAGCGATTCCCATCGTCAGCCGACGGTAGTGGCTAAAAGCCACAATAAAAAGTAAAGTAAACAAAGAACACAAAAAAAACCCATTTTTTATTCACCAAACGCTCGGCGCTAGTTGGGTACCCCTTTTAGGGGTCTTACTCAAATGCCCCACTCGAGGACCTCCCTATCCTCTTTCACCCCCCCCCCTTTTTTTCCCCTTTTTTTTCAGGCATCACCTCCTTGGGTGTCCCTTTTGGCTTTGTTCCGGGGTGCCCCTTGAGGACCTCCCCCTGTGCTCTCCCCCTTCCCCTTTTTTTTATGTGTAGGCTCGAGCCTCGCCTCAAGCGAGCCCATTGAGCGAGAAGCTTGGCAAGCTTGTTGAGCGAGCTCGCCTGGGGAGCTTGCTCGCTGCAAGCAAGCAGCCTCACGCAACTTGCTCGCAATGCAAGGCTGCAATGCAGCTTCCTGGGGCAAGCAAGCAGCAGCAATGGCTGCTACTACTGTGGCTGCCACTGTTGCGCAGGCTGCTACTGTTGTTACAACCCGCGTGAGCAGCTATGGCCGCGCGTCGCAGCTGTCCGCCGGCACCGCTGCTGCTGCTATTGCGCCTGCTACACGCCGCTTGTGCTGTTGCACTTGCTTGCCGTTGTTGCTGCTGCTATTGCTCACTGCTGCCTGCTGCCTGTTGTTGCTGCTACTGTAGCTACTTGCCGCCGCTGTTGCTGTTGCAACTGCTCGTCACCGTAGTTGCTCATGCAGTTGCTCGCCGCTGCTGCTACTACACCGACGCCTACAACAGCAACCGCGTAGCTCCTTGTGCAGCTTTAGCAGTGGCTGTAAGCTGTTGTTGTGCTGCAGCGCAGCTGCATCCTGCTGTTGCTACTACTATGTGATGCAGCTGTTGCATGCTACTGTCGTCGCGCTGCTGCTACACTGCTCTTGCTACTGCTTCTACTATTACAGCTCAATGTTGTTGTCCACCGCCACCTGCTATTGTTGTGTAGCACTCCTACGCGCTGCTCCTACTGCGCGCTGCTATTGTAGCGTGTTAATGCTGCTGTGCACTGCTGCTACTGCTGCCCATCGCCGCATGCTGCTGTTACGGCCTTTTGTCGCCTCTGCTAACGCCAATGCTGGTAGCTGCTAGCAGTTGCTGCATATTGTAGTTGTCACCTGTTGATGCACTCTCACGTGCTAAAGGTGGGAAATGTCGCTAGCAGTTGGGTGACATCGACAGGTCCTAGTGGATTGGCTACACTGGTGACGCTCACTACTAGTAGTCTGTTGCGTCTCAGCTACTCAACTCGACGAAAACCATCTCATTGCTCTGATACCATGGGAAGATTCTAGGAAGATTCCTAGTATGCTCGCCACTAACAAGCTGTCAGCGCTCAGTTAGCTCGCGGCGTCAACACAGGTCAGATTCGAAACGGCAAGGGTTTAGCTAGGCGACACAAACAGAGTGTCAAATGTGCTTCCATAAATAAAACACATGCAAAGAGAGATAACAAGTGTCAAATCCATAGCATGAATACCTGCGGCGGCACAAGACGGATGTCGCACGCGGTAGTGCAAGGTCTGTCCCAAAACCGGCCCAAAAACATTGTTTCGGCCGTAACTCTGCGCAGACAAATAAGATCGCTACACCGTCAGAACCTAGAGCTACATAACCTCAAGGCAGACGCTACGACTGGGCACACACATAAGTCCGGCATCGATCGGTGGAAAGACAATGCAAAACGTGCACATCGGGCTCAAGAGCCAGTCCATTGAGAAAACTCTGGTGTCTGTAGAAAAACCATAAAGCACCACGGCAAGCACCTAGGCTTTGTTGCAGCTGTCTAGCAGCTGCTGGTAGATGGAGCCACCACTCGTTGGTGCTCCGGCGCCAGCTGTGTCCGCATCAAGGATAGGTTGTAGAAAAACTGCAGGAGGTTTGAGACAATATCCACGACGTTGGGGCGGTCGTCGGTCAGCTCGAGTGGGTGGTCCACCACCTGCCGATGCGTCACTGCCTCCGGGGGCCGCATCGGGGACCATGTTGTCCTGCTCTCCAGTATCGCTGCGCTCCTGGCCGTCGCTCGTGATGGGTGGAAGCCACACACACAAACACTCCCCCTGGTTGACACAATTGTCAACATAACGATGTCTGAGCGAAGGCAAGAAAGGATGGCTCAGGCAACCAATCATAGCGAGCACCGATCAAGCATACCACAACACAGGGTCTCCTCATGACAATGGTGCATCCCACCAAGTGTCCGGGTCTCGACCATCCAAGAAGTCAATCACACACCTAAGTGTCAAACATCATGCAAAAGAGACAGAGAAACATGGTCTCCTTGTGACCCCGGAAAATGTCACCGGGTGTCCGGGTCTCGACCACATCATGCATGGATCATACATAACACATGTAGGCAATGGGTCTCCACACCACACCAGTTGAGCTCACCAGGTGCACGGGTCTCGACCAGCATAACCTTGCATGGATTATACATAACACATGGTTGTAATGGGTCTCCACGACACACCGGTAGAACTCACCAGGTGCGCGGGTCTCGACCAGCATAACCTCGATCATAGTATTCTGCCACACCCCAAGTAACCTCGTTGTCCTCAAAAGGGTGTCAGGCCAAAGCCCACACACCAACAGCATTATCTTGCCAAGGATGCCAGGGATGTGGATGTGAGGTGTGTCAGTTGCTCTGGTTTTGCAGTGTCCTGGATCCAAAGTGGTTGGATCCAGAGTGGTTTGGGTAGTAGTGTTTTTTCCTCCTTTTCTGAAGACATGTAGCTCTTTGTTAACATGACAATAATGTCCATTGATAACATGAATTCCAGCACCCATGCAAAACACACCAAATATACCCATGCAGATGGAGGCTTTGTGAGTACAACACTTCCAACTCACTCTTATGGTCATGTATTGAATGAAACAGAAACCGCGTACTTTTACAGATTAAAAAGATACTTGGCTGGCAGTGAGTTCATACACGAATGCCCACAATTGTTGCTCAATTAATACTCGAATGCCCATACTTGTCCCTTGAATCATACTCGGATTCCCATACTTGTCACTAAAATCATACTATAATACCCGTACTTGTCACATCATTAATACTTCAATACCCATACTTTTCACTGAAGCCATACTCGAACACCCGTAAAAGTTACTGAAACAAAGCTCGAATGCCCCCACTTGTCACTGAAATGATAATCGAATGCCCATAATTGTTCACGAAATAATACTTGAATGCCCATACTTGTCTCTGAAAAAATACGTGAATGCCCACCATGGACTCGCCGGCTCGATCCATGTCCACAGCTCCCATGCCTCGGGACAGTTGGGAGACCTACTACTCGGCATGGGCACTCCCAAGTTCCAAGCCACGTGTTCCAGAGTCACAGGAGGTAGGGCCCATGATGGTTCTTCATGTCCCAACTCCTGGTTGCGTGCTACATACCAGTCTCACTTCTCCTTCAATGCAACTCATGCCTGATGAGCCGCCACGAGGTCTGCTACGGGAGAACCCCATCAATGATGTGACGGGTCATTTGGGCAGACGTCGTTGTCCATGTTGATCCAACGTGTTAGTCAAAGTCCAACAGTAGGTGTAAAATTATCGCAGTGTACTGACAGGTAAGCACCTTAAATCCACACGTTAGTACCTGTTCATAGTGCAAACCAGTAAAAAAAAATGATTCACTAATTGAACCTGTTTGCGTGACCCTGAATGGACATCAGCACATGCCACCGGCATTCATTGATGGTGCGCATGGCGCCGGCAAAGTCCATCGTGGACAATATGTCATTGCCGCTGGCCGCATCCATTTGGCAAGCATTCGTTGGCAATAACACTGTCCTCTTCCGTGCGATGCGCAAACATCGGATAGAGCGCGACAAAATCGGTCTACATGCATGGCTCCATTTTCAACGAACTCCACGCCGCAGAACGGTAAACGACAAAACAAAACTACAGAATCTTTAGACTGCCTATCAACATGCGAGGTTTTCTTAGGACATACAAGTCCATCACAAATGAATACTATTAGCCAATCGTGGATACAGTTGTCATGCTATTCATTTTTCGCTCGCAACCTTGAGGACATTGGCACCGCTGTCATTACGTTTTTTACTATGGACACCGCTGACACATCGTCTTCAACAATGGAAACCGACGTCAGTTTGTTTTTGACTATGGACACCACGGATCTATCGACCGAAACGATGGGCACCGGTGTATTTACGCCCATGTCCATGTGTTGTTGAATTTTCTCACATCTTGTTCACCATGCTCTTCTATGCCGATGCATTTCAGTTTTACATTACATGTATCTAGCACTCCTTGAAAGCATGAAGTCTGTGAGGCTCATACCAACTGATAGGCTCGTGGGACGACGTCAATAGATGAGATGAAAAGGGACAGCAATCGATGTCAATTTATGTCCTGTTGTGTTATGTTTTAGGTCCCATTTTTCAACGTATGACCTGATATGGGACAGGACGGTTACTTGTGGCCAATGGACAGGGAATGAATTTTTGTGCCGATTTTAATCCTTTTCATCTATTGAAAACTAGTATGTATCAGAATTTTTAAGTCAACATCATCCACTGCGGAGATGTCCCTTTTTCTATGTATTCAGTTTTTCATTTGGTATTAGTAATCTCATTTAGTAATTGGATAAAAGGGGATCTGCCAGCGTAAAAAAAGCTCTACATTCTTTCACCATGTAAAGCAGACAACAAAAGATGAAATGGCCCAAGAATAAATGTGCTCCCTTGCATGGACAGAGCTTGGTTGATGAGCAGACATTTCAATGACCAGGCTATGCTAGACTTATTTGAATTTGGTCAAAGACATCTAGCTGAAAAGGGGCATTAATGGAAGAGGCCAGTGGCAGTGCCAATATCAATGTTGGTTCTTTCTTTCTAGCACCGTATTGTTGACGTGATATCAATATTGCTCATTGCCAACGGTGAGCAAGAAATCACAAGAAGAAGGTGAGAACAAAGCCTAAGGATACATCGCTGGTGAGGTGTTGATGAATGGGAGAGAGGAATAAGGGGAAGAATCAAGGGGAAAATCATATGCCATGTAGGCCAGTANTTTTCTACGTGAACGAGTGCAATGTACGGCCATGGACAGCCATATTCACGTGATGGTGACATACGAGAAGTATGGTAAGCAAAAATGATTCCTTGAATGGAATTTAACCATAATCCTACTGATCTATACCTAAGTAAACTGGCCACCTGTCCAAAGATACAATCAATGGTTGAACCATAGCGATATGAAAGAACAAAAAAATCACTAGGAAGCACATGTTCATTGAAATCATCATGAGTAAACACAAACTACAACACATCGGTGTAATTGTTTACAGACAATGGGAGTGGTTTGAATGCTAGCTTGTGCTTATACAGAGTGGGGAAAGTCTTACATTTCTCTACTAAAGTGAGAACGTAGTTTACTTTGTGCAGAATAATGGACAACCTGGAACTTAGATGTGCAAGATATGGGTAACGTCCAAGTCCATTAGGCTGAGATTATAAAATTGCAATCTTAACTGAACTTACCATATTTCTCATTTGATTCTCAAGGTCACTGGGTCTGAATCAATGTTCAGCTTGCTTCACATTCTGTCATGAGATCTACCTCTCCTAAATCTTATCACTCCATAACCGCACATGCACAGGGACAAGATGATGAGTTCATGAAGCTAGAATGTTCAAGGATCACTCAAAAGCTAAAGGAGAATGACGTGCAAATCTGGTAATACTACAAACCTAGTTTCTATTATTGTATGTGGTTCTTGTTTCCCGTAAGTAGGAAATACAAGGGTTGTCACTGCCTTCCCGAGTCCACATCAGCATTTTCATTGCTTGCGTGCTTATGTCCAATCCCATGTGTCTCCCAGGTCTGGTGTGTTGCGTGCTTCTTACACATCGCATAACTACTACAATGCCATGATGTTGTGCGCAAGGCTTCTCTCTATTGACTGTGTAACTGAGTCATGGGTTGAAATGTTGAACTAACAACAACAAATAATTTGTTAAGTCAATGATTTAAAGGGAAGTATTTATGGTTGCTACAACAAGACCAATGACACAGAGCTTGCATACCTACTAGCTATATTCCATGGCGTCTCCATGGAGGCAGAGACAAAGCTGGAAAACCACATTGCTCAAATAAAGATATTTGGGAGCCATATCAACTCAACTGGAGTGCTCATCTCACAAACAACAATAGTACT
>SZWC01013575.1:6265-21607 GCA_023375785.1 Penium margaritaceum | reverse complement strand
GCACACCCGCGCAGGTGTCTGACCCAGTCCAGCCCACACCTGTCCCTGCTTCGCCTGACACCCATTCAGTGTCCGGTCCGGCTTTACCCGCTGGCATGCCCAGCTCTGGGTTCCCCACACACGCGTCTCCTCGCACGGCTTCCCCGGCCGCCTCGTCACAGTCCACACCTGCTGCGGTTGTCCCTGACCCTGTGGACGTGCCCGTTCCTGCGCCTGCTGCGCGTCCCTCGACCTCCGGTTACTCTCGTGAGCCTGGTGGTCGCCTTCGACCACTGGATTCCGGAGCTCAGCGGGCGTCGGGTCCGGGACCCAGGCGCCCCACTCGCAGCATCGCGAGCGGTGATCCAGGCACAAAGGCCCTAGGCCTGAGTGCCCGCACTGAGTCTACAGAGGTACACCCAGCGTGCCCCATCGGGCACGATCTGGTCACTCGCGAGTTCCATATCGCCTGTGACGCAGCAGCTGACCTTGTGACTCTCAGGCCTGACACGGTGGCGTCTGCACTTGCCACGCAGAGTTCCCCCTCTCTGGCCCCTGATCCGGGCACATTGAGAGAGGCTCTCTCATCGTAGGATTCTGATGCCTGGCGAGCTGCTTGCGAGGATGAGCTTCGTGCTATCCGAGAGCACGGAGTCTATGAGCTGGTCGACCTTCCCCCCGGGAGGAAGGCGATTCAGGTCAAGTGGGTCTTTCGCAAGAAAGTGAAGCCTGATGGCTCACTGGAACGCTACAAGGCCCGCTTGGTCGTCAAGGGGTTCTCCCAGATTGAGGGAGTTGACTACACTAACACCTTTGCCCCTGTCGGCCGCATGACCTCAGCTCGAGCTCTGTTCGGTGTAGTGGCTCAGCATGACTGGGAACTACACCAGATGGATGTGAACAACGCGTTCCTCCATGGCTCTCTGGATGAGGAGATCTACGTGGCTCAGCCACCAGGCTTTGAGGACGGTGACAAGGTCTGGCGCTTGCGCAAGTCCTTGTACGGCCTCAAGCAGTCTCCACGGTGTTGGAACCGGGAGATCACAGGCACCNTCTTGGACTGCCGCGTGCGACACCCGCCGTGCGCCGCGGCAGGTATTTATGCCCTGGACCTGTCATTTGTCACCTCTCTCTGCATTTACTAAGCTATTGAAGCTTATGAGACTTTGCGCGTCTCCCTAGCCTGATCCTTGCTGTTTCTTGCACCTGCCTGCTTGCTAGTGCATCAGCTGACTGGACAGTGTCGCCACGTCAGCAGCAGCAAGGCTAGGAAGCTTCCTAGCAGTTTCTCAGCTGATTCTATACTCGTCTTCCGGATGTAATGAAATTTGAATACCAAGTGTAACTGGACATGCTGTTCTTTGAGTTTGGTTGCAAAACATTGTAGCATCATTATCTTGAATTTGGCGGGATCATGCCTAATATGAAAATTATCCACTCGCTTATATACGAAAAATTCGGCTTATATCATACAATTTCACATCTCATTCTTTTAAGGAGTCTAAATGTTGATAAAATAAGATTTGTTATGCCTCATTGGCCTTCATATAACTTCCATGCTTTAAATTACCTGTAAAATAGTGTCATCACTTGCCTTTGAACTTTGGTGAAAGCATCCTTATCTGTGTTTGGTTCCTCCCTGGCTCCAGTCATAAGATGGCCAGGTTCAGTGCCAGGGTGCCCTTTGGTGCACATATTGTCCCCCACCCCCGCTAGCTGCGACCTGTTCAGAAAGCAAAATCCATCCCGAGAACAGTTTCGTCATCCTTCACGAATTTCATCGTGAGATTTCTGCACCGCAGGATTGGCCGGATGCTTAGCCGATGAACGCGAAGGACTGGTGACGATGCGGCGAACCTGGCGCGATTGCACCACTTGCCTTCTAGTGGCCCTCGCANGTCTATTCCATCTTGAAATGAAGTTGGTCTTACAACTACTCAGTCTCACCGACTCTCATATATCAGTTAAGGTCCTATTACCGCGACGTTTCATCCTTATCAATATAGGTCGACAGAAAGCTAACCCAAACCGATTTGCTCTGCTGATAAACGAGGCCTAAGCATCGACAGTCAAGATGCACTTATGAGAGCTTGTATTTGCTCTGAACCAGCGGATACTATATTTTTCCCACATGATTATCATGAAAAATGATTGGATGTCTAGCAAAGTCCGGACCCAAGCTGAGCGGATCAAACAGTCACCAAGGTAGCAGCTTCCGGAAGGGAGCCCGGTGGGAGGGATTTTCTCTGTGGACCATCTTAAGAACAAAAGAAACAAGAGGAAGGTGTTGCACGCAAAGCGTGCATAGGGTTACATAGTAACTGAGCATAAGTATTCATATTAGAATCTCATGAGAGGCTAAAAAATTGCCCACAATCAGGACCACATAATGGAAGGTTTGCCATGAGACTTAACCTCGTCCGTGGAAGCCAAAATTGGTTGTAAACGGATTGCCTAACTGCAAAACGCAGTCGTTCAAACTATTTTTTTTGGTTCGCCCATGTGTGCTCTTAAACATTGTGTATGGTTTTGGCGAACTCTTCCTAAATTACTTCAAGCTATGCTCGATTAATTCCAGCTTTTGTGGATGAAAAATCGAAAAAGACAACCAAAAATTGAACGAATGCGCTTGGCGATACACTATAATGTATAGTAATTCACCAACATATTGAAAAAAAACCTCTTAATATTTTCTTGTATTGTGAACATGCTAGTTTTGCACGTCCATTATGAACTTCACAAAAAAATGATCGTCGAAAAATTTGGATCAATTTTGGATGTTTCCTTATATCATGAAAAATCAAATGACGTAATTTTAGGCAGAATTAAACCAGTTTACCTTCTTCTATGATGTTGGTTGAATTTCTTTTCTTTCATTTGCATTTTGACCTTGTTTGAAGCCAGGTTAATGAGTCTAAAGAGTTTTCCATAATGACTACTTACGTGAAACAGGACAGGGCAAGGTCAAGGAGGAGCGACATAGAGGGGAAAAAACAACATTAAATTCTGCTCGCCAGGGGACTCGAGGGGCCGGACCTAACCCAACGTACAGTCCTTACCCTCTGGTCTTGGCGTCGGACTGGTCATTCCTTACTATCCAGGGTCTGTCCGGACATCTAGGTTGACGTCCGTGATAATATTCTCGTGCGCCGACCGGAACCAGGCGTCCGCGGACTTTGGGGGGCATACAGTCCGACAATTTCTCGCACCCTGATTGGTGGATATGTCAAGAAAATGGCCGATCCACCAATCATGATTTTCTTCAGCGTTGTTTGGCACGTGAGGTGATTGTAATAGGGTTACTATGTAACAAAAAAAATGTCTAGCAAAGTCGAGGGAGAAAAATCCGACCATTGGAAAACAGCACGGTTTCGGAAGATTCGACATCGAGCTAACAAGTCCCTTCAAACGAGTCATCGCACCGATGGACCATTCTTCACGCATGATTTAAAACCAATAACTTTGCTCTCATCCTAAGTCTTACCGTATATATTTTCTTGTAGCAAAAATACCTAAGGTGTCATTACCCTTTTGTCAGGGAAAAGGCATTTGCCCTTTTGCGTCATGTCATCGATATCATGATAGCCTCCACCAAAGGGCTCTTCATGCACCAACCATCAAGATCCTACCAATGAAGATGTAAACTTAAAAAGAGTTGATACGTGGTTGAGAGCTTTGTTTCAAACGTGCTACCGTGCCCAGGTGTGATAGCCTAGTTTTGGATACGCCATCATAGAAGAACTACACAACCAATGTACCACATAAAATGGATCCAGCTCCATGTCATTTTAAGAGGATGTTCCGCGTCTACTGTATCAAAAACTACTTTCAGTTAATGCCTACATTTTTCGCCAACAACCAATGCAGAAAGAAACTAGGCAATGACCAAAATTTCCATTTATGGGGCCATGATTTTCATTTCTTCCAAGATAAAAAAACTCAACCGCAAGTTGAGAGAACTTATAATGTTTTTTTTTAAAACGTCTCCTCAATCAACATATATTTTATTGTGTTCCCACTTTGCTAGCGTTCACCGCTTATCTACTCAATGGACTAAACTTTCAAATACTTTTCACATCATTCCCTCACATATGGCTTTGTTGAACTTAACCCAGAGTGTGTTTGTTTGCAAGCTTAAGCACCCAGTAACGCACATCAAAGTTAACCTTGTAATCTCATTACAAGATGAATAAAGCCATGCGTTAATCTGATAATCATAGGCCTTAGTTTCTTATTCCACCAAGTATGGAGAAAATAAAGAATAATTACATGCCACTAGAAACAATAATGTTACGAGTAATTCATGTCTGTTCGCATTGAATATACCATTGTATGAACATGGGTGCATGGAAGCTCGAACAAATATTGTCAATATGGTACCTCAACTGGTACTAATGGATACAACTATCAAAATTTATGCAATGTGAATGGGTGAATTTAAAATGAAGTAGGAAGGGTTGGCTGTGGAAGTTGGAACCTTAAACATTTATAGACATGTATACATTTAATAGAGAGGTACATGAAGAGTTGCCTAAACGACCTACGAGGATAAAGCAACTAGTGAAGACATGTGGATCAACGAGGATTTTATGTCAAATGCATTCAGAGTAATTATGGAAACCAAAATAGGAGCACATTGCTTTTGAGCCGCTAATCTGCACTAAAGAAGGCAGAAACCTTCGTAGGAGGTACATCATAGGGCATTGAATCGTTGAGTTAGATACGGGCCAGCGTGAGAAGACTATGGAGACATATGAAAGATTTTAAAGGCATAAGATGATGTGTGCAGGCATATTATGCTGGGTGATCTGAGCACCTGGCAGCATTCCTTCAAAGGGCCTCCTTTGAGACATGCGCTTTAGATGCTACAAGTAGTTACATAACCACCAAGGTGGTTCCACAACCACACTGAACAATCGAAGAGTCTCCAATAAGATGAAGGGCCATTGGAATTTGAAACATCACTTGGATGTCATAGGAGGTTTGGGAAGTAAGCTTACCAACCACCCTTCTGTAGGAAGATGAAGAGTCATAACCTCAAAGGGTATAAAAGGGCACATTGTATGATGTACATGCATCGATTTGAAACTCACCTCCTGNCTGGGTGATCTGAGCACCTGGCAGCATTCCTTCAAAGGGCCTCCTTTGAGACATGCGCTTTAGATGCTACAAGTAGTTACATAACCACCAAGGTGGTTCCACAACCACACTGAACAATCGAAGAGTCTCCAATAAGATGAAGGGCCATTGGAATTTGAAACATCACTTGGATGTCATAGGAGGTTTGGGAAGTAAGCTTACCAACCACCCTTCTGTAGGAAGATGAAGAGTCATAACCTCAAAGGGTATAAAAGGGCACATTGTATGATGTACATGCATGGATTTTAAACTCACCTCCCGCCACTTTTGGAAGTGAATTATTGTTCCCTCCAAATAATACAATGTGTAGCACAAGATTTATCCTAACAAAAAGTCAAGAAGATGTGTGGAAGCTTCTTAGTAACACAACCATTGACCAGGCGGGGGTTCCTAGTCAGACTGTGATGACAGTCATTAGTCGTATACACAACGGTAGAAATCTGGCTAGAGGACACAAGGCTAAGTGTCACAATGTTCCAATAACACTCGTAGAAAGAGATGACAAATGACAGGTCCATGGCATAAGTACCTACCACACTGCACAATCGGTGTCGCACGCAGCAGCACAAGATTTGATTTAAAACCAACCAAAAACTAGTGGTTTGGGTGTAGCTCAGCATGGAAATGTGACAATGCTATGACGTCTAAACGTAGACATGCACAATCACAAGTCAAACTCTACAACTGGTTACATGCATGCATCCAACACAAATCATGGACCCATAATGGAAAAACATGCAAATCAAACCTATGGCCAGTCCACTAAGAAACTCCTACGTGCTTCCAAAAAAACTATAGGAGGTCCCAAGTAGTGTGTAAAGCTCTAGGACGGTTGTTGATCAGCTCCATGCTAGTATTCCATCACTAGAAACCCTACCAATACCGCCTGGGTCCACATCGGGGAATTACACGGACATGGACATGGTCGAGTGGTCATAGTAAATTATAATGATCGACAAGAACGTCATAAATCACAACACTCTCCCATGACTCAATGATACGCATGTCCATACACGTGCACCATTGAAATGAGTACAACAACGAGTGTAGAAATAGTAGTGATAGAGACATAGACACACCACGCACTAAACCGCTCTTCGGCAATGGCGAGAGCCCAACATCCACTAGAAAAATCTCGCGTGCGAGTGCCTTTGTCAAGACGTCAACACGCTTCATCCATGTGCAAGACCATATGAGAGAGATCACGTGTTGCCCCATCAAACTATGCATAAGGTGATGTTTAACTGGAATGTGCTTTGTGCGAGTGTGAAAGATACCAGAGCTCTTTGCAATTGCAAGAGTGCTCATGTTATTTCAATGAAGTAGTATGGCAGGTTTTTACAGACCGAGCCCAAGGAACAGGCTCTATAGCCACACTACCTGAGCAACCTCTACACCCAGAGAAACACACTTTTCCTTCAACGAGCTATATTCAATGTGGCCGTGCTTCTCACAATGCTAAGACACAACGGTACCACCAAGTAGGAACACATAACGAGTGCGACTGCACCCATTTACACTCTAGGCTTAGTGTATGTTGGTGTAGTGGTCAAGAACCACCAAACACTGTCAACGAGAGCAGAATCCGAGGTACGGTGTGGAGACCACGTATTACACCTTTTGCACAGTTGCATGAAGGGCTGTAGCACATTGAGCCCGCGAAAAATGTGCAAGGATTTTCATGGCAAGGGCGATGTCGAGGCGTGTGGTAGTTGCCAGGTACATGAGACATCCATTGAGGAGAAGGTACAAGGAAATATCCATTGTCTCCGATATTTGTCGGACTTTCCACCTTGAGGGAATCCTTCCAATTGGATGTGAGAGGTGTGGAGGCCGTGGGGGATGCGCCAATGAGGTCATTGAAGCAATCCCCCATAACTTGTGCGTAACGAATCTGTTGTAACAAAAGTGTTTGACTTGTACAGTCTCGCACGATCTCCATGCCAAGAAACACTGGTGTATGACCAAGATCCTTAGTCTTATAGGCATTATGGAGGACCACATTGGCCTCCTTTACGACCTCCATGGAAGGAGATGCGATCAGAAGGTCATCCACACAGACGACGACGGCGGTGAATCACTTAGGTGTCTTTCAAAAAAAGAGAGAGGGATCTTCCTTGCTGTGTACATATCTGGCATGAGTCACGGTGTCAATGATCTCTTAGTTCTAACATTGAGGAGAGTTTTTGAGGCTGTAGAAGGACTTGTACAAGTGGCAGACTGTCACCGTCCTCAAAGCCTGGTGGCTAAGCCACGTAAATCTCCTCATTTTGACAGCCATAGAGGAACGCATTGTTCATGTATATCTTATGGAGTTCCTACTCATGCTGAGCCACTACACCACACAGAGTGCATGTTGAGGTCATGTGTCGAACATGGGCAAGGGTGACAGTGTAATTGAAACCTTTGATTTGAGAGTACATCTTGTTGGCTAAGCAAGCTTTGTGGCGTTCTTGTGACCCATCTAGCTTCACTTTCTTCCAAAATACCCACTTGACCTAAATAGCCTTCCTCTAAGGTGGCAGGTCGACTAGCTTGTAAACCATGTGCTCTTTGATGGCACAAAGCTCATCCTCTCAAGTAGGACGCAAGTCATTTGTATCCTTTCATCGGAGAGCTTTCCTTAGTGTTCCCAGTTGAGGTGCCATAGAGGGAGAGATCTATGTGGCAAGTGCACACACATAAGTGCTGGGGTTGACGGCCAGAAGGTCAGCTGTTACATCACAAGCCATATGAAACTCGCAAGTGGCGAGATTGTGCCCTACATGGCATGTTGGATGTACCTCTGTGCGTTCAACGCGTACACTCAGGCTTAAGGCCTTTGACCAAAATCATCACTCAGAATGCTACAAGTGGAGCAGCCAGGTGCGGGACGTGTCACTTGTTGGACTCCATAGACCAATGGTCGTAGACGACCGCCATGCTCACACAAGAAACCTGGGCTCAAGGAGGTAACACTAAGCTTAGAGACAAGCACGACCACCGCTGGTGGGGGTTGAGCGAGAGAAACACTTGAGGTAGTGTGAGGAGATGCGTGCTTGGGAGACATGGGATTGGATGTGATATTAAGAGTAGGAGTCAAGACAAGATTGCACATAGAGGTAGAAGTATTGATGGACATATGAAAATAATCATCTGTAGTTGTGGGGTACGAGGGAAAAAGGGTAGAATTTGATTGTTCTTGAGAGGTTTTTGGGTCAAGAGGGATGATTGCTTGGTCATCAAGAGCAGGAGACCATAAAGCGGAAGGGGTTGGAATGGACACATGAGCTGAGCAAATGGTGCTTGCAAGCCTAGACTCCCCCATCTGTCAAGAAGCCTCTCACGTAGTGAAATGCATGACAAATAGCGACATGATCGAGGTCACATCATGGTAGGTGAAAGATTAAAACAAGAGCTCATCGAAGGACTCAATGATTGAATGACGGGCGGTGTTGCAAAACCGTGAGTCTTGGATCGCAAGGAGAGGTACACTAAGGTACACACACAACCTCGCGACGAGACCTTTGGCCCCTGGTGATTCTCAGTATACCATACAAAAGGTGAGGATCCATAGACATGAGCAAGACGCGAATCGGCATGGTGTCTTGATCAAAGCTTGTGCGCTATAAAGTGGTATGGATTGGGACCGTGCAGGAGGCGGTTTGAGACCTATGTCATGTAGAAATATCTTTCAAAGGTGAAGGACTCCAGAAGACCACAGTTAGACCCCATAGCGCAAACTGCATCCTCCATGGTGCGGTTCCTTTGCTCAAAGACATTATCCTGCGAATGAGTAGCAAGAGCAGAGCCCTGATGAAAAACCACGTGCTGGTTTAAGAAACTTTCCATTTTATGACAAAACATGATACCACGATTTGACAAAAGATACCCTACTGATCTTTATATTTGATTAAAATTATTTTTTTGGTATTTTTAGTCCAACGATTTTTTTCATCGAATTTAATAGGTACCACCTAAATGATTACTTTTCTTACTTGGATACCCATATTTTGTCGAAAGCGTAGAAATCACCTGAAAAAAACATCGAAGCTGGCTCACCTCCAGTCATCCCTTCAGGTCTCTACGCAGAAACAATGTTTCCACGTTAGAACAGTTAGTCTGACACGACGTGCCGCGTTGGGCAAGCCACGTCAGACTGACGCGGTCTCGAAAACCGGTCATCGGCGGTGGTCGAGATTGGTCATCGTCGATTTTAAGGATCATGTTTTTTTTCGTTCAACGAATTCCAAGGTACCACCTAAATAATTTTTTTGCTCAAGACATGTGCTCGAATACAAAGATTCTCTAAATTATGGATTTGAAAAAAACGACCATCAAGATTAGTACGGTATGTAGCGTGTGGTGGGTCTCCTGCCTAGCTATAACTAGCCAGTGGCGAACCGCAAGAGCAATGTCACTCTTTTGGCATAGGCTGTAGACCCACTACATCCAATTGAAGTCACTAGTCAATGTCAGGATGTATCGATAGCGATTAGATAGAGACTCTAGAGGAAGAGGTCTCAGAAAGTCCAAATGGACCAACTTGTGAGGGTAAAATGCGCGAGAATAGGAGATCGAGTAGGTGCAACGATGCATCTTGCCTTGAGGACATAATAGATAATTGGTGTTAGGCAACTTCTCAAAAGAAGTTGTGTCAAGATGGAGTATAACCTGTTTTTGGTTGAGCCTTGACACAATGTTGGAGCCCATGTAACACAGGGGACAATGCATTAGGAAGTGGTGATCAACGGACAGAACACTTGTGATAAACACATGAGTCGGAGAAGAGGGGGAGCTAGAAGAAGAAGAAATCAAAGAAACACAATACACATAATCTAGAATAGAAGCATGAATACCAATAATTCGAGTATTGATAGCCAACACAGTCACTCAGTCTTTAATGTGCTCTATAGAGAATCCCATCAGTCTGCAGGCATGCACAGAAAGCAAGTTGAGCTCAAGGTCAGACACAAAAGAGTACCTTGGAAAGATACAAGGGGCCAGACGGATCATCAAAGCACACAACCGCAACACCCTCAACCGACGAGAATTGACGAATGCTTGTGAGAATAGTTCCAACAGACGCAACATGATTGAGAATAACAAAGTACTACTATGAAAGATCATGTGATAAGTGGTACTTGAATCGACGATCCAATTGCCACCGAGATCAAGATTTGAGGACGTCAGTATACAATGAGCAATGGAACACCCGGCTCCAGACAAGCGCTGAGAAACAGGTGAGGACTCACGATAAAGTGCACACATATGAGACTCATGAATCAAATCAGTACTGTGAGGGTCATCATCATTACATGCCTGAATTACACTCCCATCATTGAGCAACGAGGAAAAAAATATTCTTTGAACCACATGGTTGTGACAACACACTCGTACCTCCTTGAAAGCGAAGACAAAAGAGGTGATGGAGGTCGGCAATGGTGCGGTCACGCAGGGTCCGGGTCGATACTACTCGCTGGTGGGGAAGAGAGAACCACTTGAGTCATGATTGCAGCATGATCGGAGGATGTGCTACGCGATGTAGCTTGCTACATCGTGTAGCACATCTTCCAATCATGTTGCAATCATGACTGAAGTGGCAACATGACCGCTTTAACAAGGGAACCTTCTTGATGGGAAACGACTGTCACGCGGGTGGAAGTCACATGGAGGATGAGCAGATGCACCCAAGGAAGAAGTTGAAGTGAGGTGGAGAAGGGTTTGAGTACGACGTTGTTGTAGCTCAAGAAGATGTGCTAAAGACAAAGTCTTATCATGAGCGTGCAAAGTTCTTAGAGCTGTGTTCCTCGCGAAGTCTCAAGGTGCGTGTAAATGCGCATGGCATGCCACCAGGAATGATATGCGGACTTGGCAAGTCCCTGTCGAAGGGAGTGGAAAATGCGCATGTGAGCCGCACCAGTGGTGGGCATCTTTACAACAAACTCGGATAGTGCTAGGTCAAAACCTCCACGTGGATCACTATCCACGCCCATGCCAGCAACTATAAGGAAAGAGCAAAGGTCCATAATAGTCTTGCGCCGCATGACATTAAGGAGTGTGGGCGTCGCTTCGGCCACAGTGAGCACCTGAGCAGGATCTATAACCTGATATGGATTATGATTGCAGGGCCATACCCCCTCTAAAGTGAACCAGACTTGGAAGAGAGTCTCCTAGAAGTCAAAGCTGTCCTCGCTAACATAGCTTGGAGGCGGTGTGTCAAAGTCCATGAGAGTGGCACTCCGTGGGGAGAGCAACCACATGTAATGAAGAATGGGGGATGGGGAAGAGAAAGTGACAAGGAAATTTGGCAAGGTAGGGATGAGGCGAGGATCAGATTTCCAAGAACAGGGAGCCAAAACGTGTCTAAAGTTAGCAAAGACGCTCCTAAAGCATGCAAATCTTCCTCTCATGGGTGTCATCCTCCATAACTCACATGTAAAGGTCCTCATTCAAAGGATCTAAAGGTGGCCGATCCTGTCCTTCTAGTCTTCTAAGTGTAGATGCTGACTGCTCTGAAGAAGGTACGGTACCGCTGAATCCTCCGGATGTCTGTTCTAGGGTCGTGGATTGACCACAAAGAGGATCAGTCAGTGCACGAGTGGCGTAGGTTTGTGACTACTATTGACAACTTATCTCATCCTCTTGACTCCGTAGGTCCACAATGGCTTGCGAGCGTGGGCTCATGACCCCTAAGGAGGAGGAGGAGGAGGGATCTTATGGTCCTTCGCCATTGTCACTAGTCAAAGCCATGTCATAGCTCAGTATGGACTATGATATCCAATAAGCCAGATTTTGGAACCATGAGTGGTTCTTGAGGAGATACAATCCTTGCAATTTGAAAATTCCTGACCCGAAAACATGACTAAGGCAAATGTTGAAGTTAACAAAGGTTTTCTGTGGTCAACATGGACATGATGATGACAACAAGTAAAATGTTGATGTTAGCACATGATTTTGTTTTGGTTAACAATCCTTGCGGCTATCAATCAACTACTTCGCGGTAGCTGAGCGGACACTACACCTATGCTACATAGCACCTTCTACTTGGCTGCTTTCGATGCAACGCCTGCGCGTGGAACTATAGAAATGCAACTAATTACGCAACTGTGGTAGTACCTATGTGTTGCTATTATACATTGGTGCTTTTGTGCGCTACTATAGTTGCACACTGTTGCTGTTGTTTGTTTTTGTTGTCACGCTACTACTGTTGCTTCTTGCTTCTACTGGTGCTTCTTAATGCCGCTACTATTATGTATTATTGCTTGCTACTACTACTGTCGCCTACTACTGCTTTTGGCTGATGTGGTTGTGTACCCTTGTTGTGCACTTCTCCAAGTATGTGCTGTTACTATCATAAGCTACTAGTGCTACCGCTTGCTGTCGACGGCTATGGTTGCGGCCAGCGAGCGCCGTTTCTAGCGCCAACGTTAGCAGCTATCAGTAGGTGCTACATACTAGAGCTTTCACCTAGTACTTATACTGGTTGTTGCTAATGCACTCTTATGTGCTGAAGGTGGATGACGTTGCCGGTAGTTAGGTGATGTTGAGAGGTCCTTGTGGATCCGTTGTAGTGGGACGCTTGCTTTTGTTGCTATGGTACATGTCTACTTCGTAACTTGGCAAGAACTGTCTCATCGATGTGATACCATGAGAAGATGCATGGAAGCTTCTTAACGATGCATCCAGTGACTAGGTGTGAGTGCCTGGTTAGACGGTGAGGAAAGTAAAAAGTCATACATAAAACGAGAAGGGTTTGGCTAGTGGACACAAGGCAGAGAGTCGAAATGCTTAAATACCATTTGTTGAGAGAGATGACAAATGAAACGTCCATGGCATAAGTACCTACTCTTGCGCATAGCGGGTGTTGCACGTGGCAGCTCAAGGTGTGTTGTTTAATTTGCTCAAAGCACTATTTTGGCCATAACTTAGCGTAGAATCGTTTGAATGCTATACTGTGTGAACCTAGACATGTAGAATCACAAGCCAGACGATAAGAATAGGCAGCATGCATCAGTCACAAACTGTGCACACTGAATTAAAAAATATACAGACCAAGCCCACGGTTTGTCCATTGATAAAACCCTATATGCAGTAGAAAAAACTTGAGGAGGTCGTAGGCACCTTTGAGAGGTCTAAGAGGATCGTCGGTCAGCTCCATGTTAATAGTCTACCACCAGACAATGCAGTAAAACCAAATGGGTGCACATCAAGGATTTGCACATGCATGGACAAGGTCGAGTGGACATAGTAAACTGTACAAGTCGAAAGGAATGTTACTTCCAAAAAAAATTGACCAGCAAAGATTGTATAGTTTTTTGGTCCGTGAAAAATGCATTTAGTGTTCCAAATTAACAAGTTGACATTTTGTCATATAATTTAGCAACTCATGCTATTCGCATAAGAGGATACAAGTCTTCTAGATCTTTTTAGCAGCGAACGTGTGAGACATTGTGGACGATTGTGTTCCTTATGCCTGCCACGTTGATTGTTCATATTGGCTTAAAATTTTGTTTTGAATCATGAGGTGAATATTCTCTTGCCGATGGGCAAACATGAATTGGAGTGAAAGGATTTTCATAATGTCCCAGAAATCCTATGACGGCAGGCTTGAGGTGAAATTGTGTTTAATGCAATGGTATTTTACAACCACGTGTACAGAATAGTTATAATTTTCTTTTCCTTTCATGGTATTACTTGTCTGGTGAAATGTTTCTTGTCGTTCTTGCTGGTTATAGTACTAGAATAACATGTCAATAGTTGTGGAATCTGGATAAATGAATTTGTAGTATAATTTGGAAGAATAGGGCATGGATACTTGAACCTCAAATATTTGAAGATGTTTTGGATCCCATGTAGAAGTACATGAGAAAGTTACATGAACTAGCTATAAATATGTAGCTACAAGTGTAGACCTGTGGACCCACTAGTATGTACGTCAGACGTTGCAAACCCACATCAGTAGGCTATGCCATAAACATGCAACATCTTAGCACAAACAACAACTTTATGTGTAGAAATTTCTTTTTGAGGAAAGCACAAAACTTGCTCAATGTTTGTGGACGCCATTCATCTACCAAGAGAACCAGTTCTCATATACCCACTAACTTACCGTGTAGTGCACATTCGCTCTTGTACCATAAATGGAACAAATTGTTCACCCAATTGCGGGTGGTCTCAACATTTTCCATGTGGCAAATGCTGTTTTTGGTGACGTGAAAGTGGTGTGCTGATTTAACAATGCAAGAGTCCGCATTGTGTGGCTGGCTCCGTCATGTTTTGTCGTTAGATATGGGTTGGAGAGGCAGGAGGTAACCACCCATTCTTGAGGCAACCAATGTAGTAAACTCACGCTTGTCATCCAAGCCACAAATGACTAATTTGTTTTAAGACAACTGGTGCGTAGGTCTTGTCACTTTTCTGAGTGAACCATTAAGTGGCATTAAAAACATCGTTCATTATGGAGAGCAACAATTGTACAACTTAACAAGTTGGACATAAAGTTACTCATGGACACAAGGTTCACATGAATGTTGTCGTTGTTGACAAAGAAGTGTGGACTAACATTGTGGAGACGCATGAGTGCAACCACCTGCTTCAACATGCCTTCTTGGAGCTCCTCCTAACATGTGGGGAGATGCTCCAAATACAAATTTCCCAAACCAAAAATGCTACTATAATGTTTGCCACAAAAATTGACGGATCCAAATGTAATAGAATGCGATTTTCTCCCGATTTTCCTCCATCTTTAGCACTTGGAGCTCCGTCATCAAAGCATATAAAAAAGTTGAATTGAGCCTTAATCCAAAGGTGTCCTTGCCTCTTTAAGCCTCTCCAACTACTTTAAGAAAATATCTACCAATTGTGGACGGAGATGGAGAAAACTTTCTCTCCCTTGGCTGCTTTGCTCCGCCTTGACGTTGAACCATCAACTTTTAAGGGAACAATATCCTTCACCATCTTGTGGTCCTTGGGATAGAGTTCTCTGATGTTTTTTTTTATATCAGCAATGCACAGTTATGGGTGCTAGCTGGTTGTACACGCAACTCCCTCTTGACACAAGAAATGTCTTACGGAGGATCTTCTCTGCTTGGTACACATTTCATCCGGCCACCATAGTCGTGTCGATGCAATTGAGGTGGCCATCACCAATCCAGTTGATGTAGGATGTTTGATTTTTGCTTTTTGTTGCTTCGTTGGCTTTTGAAGTTGACACCACTGATGATGACGCATTTGTTGATTGTG